>CM070771.1:112775371-112857871 GCA_036346955.1 Dipus sagitta
TTTGCTATGCCCAGCACCACCTTTTGCAGTGTGAATGTTTATTCCATGACATTATGAGTTTTGGAGGGATATTTTTGGCATTATGGCTCAGTTAAAAGATCTTGGACTATGGGGATGTTTGAACATCATTGAGATTGATAAAAACTATGGGGACTTTTAAAGTTGGGCTGAATGCATTGTATTTTACATCATGTATGGTTATCAGGTTATTGGGGCCAGGGCAGAATGTGGCAGTTTGATTCAGGTGTCTCCCATAAACAGGTGTTCAGAATGCTAGGTTCCCAGCTGATGGAGATTTTGGAATTAATGCCTCCTGGAGGCAGTGTTTTGTTGGGGGTGGGCTTATGGGTATTATACCCAGTTTCCCCTTGCCAGTGTTTGGCACATTCTCCTGCTGATGTCCATCTGATGTTGGCCATAAAGTGATGTCCACCCTCTGCTCATGCCATCATTTTCCCCTGTAATCATGGAGCTTCCTCTAGAGTCTTTAAGCCAAAATAAACCTTTTTTTTCCCACAAGCTGCTCTTGGTTAGGTGATTTCTACCAGTGATGTGAACCAGACTGCAATACCATCACTGTGCTACAGACATTCAAAATAACATTTCTGGACAAAGCCGTTAAGTCTGGCTCTGAGCAGATCTCAGGCCCATACAAGCTAAATGTAGAACTTGACATTATGGACAGACAAATGACTTTGAAATAGATCTCAAGACACAAATCACTGTGCTTTGAATGAAAGTAGCATCACAAAAATGAATCTGTGGGTCGGTCTGTGTATGGTGTGTCTTTAGTTGCTATTGTTTTATTTGGGGAGGATGGTTATTGTTTGGTTGATTTTTTGTCAGTGTCATGGAATGAACACATTTCAGCACTGCCTTCTGACTTGTCTTCAGTGGCTGAAAGAGCTGAGCCAAATGTGGCCCCAGTTTAACAAATAGACTATTATGTTTCTTTTTAAAAGTACTATAAAGATGAGGGGTTGGAGAGATGGCTCAATGGTTGAAGGCACTTGCTTACAAAACCTGATGGCCCAGGTTCAGTTCTCTAGTACACACATAAAGCCAGATGCACAGAGTTGTACATGTGTATGGAGTTTGTTTGCAGTGGCAGGAGGCCCTGGCACACCCATTCTCTCTCTCTCTCTCTCTCTCTCTCTCTCTCTCTCTCTCTGGCAAATAAATAAAATTTTAAAATACTGTAGGGCTGGAGAGATGGCTTAGCAGGTAAGGTTCTCTCCTGCAGTGCCTAAACACCTGATTCAATTCCCCACCCAGCACCCACATAAAGCCAGATACACAAAGTGGTACATGCATCTGGAGTTCATTTGCAGTGGCTCGAGGCTGTGACATACCCATGTTCATTCTCTCTCTCATAAATAAATTAAAAACATGTTTAAATACTATAAAGATGAATCATTTGTTCTAACATTTCTTTGAATAGGTATATATGACAATGATAGCTCTACTATCTATCAGGGCCTTTCCCCAGTGGTGTGTGCTCACCTACAGAAACACATGTGTGTTCATGGGTCCCTGTGGAATATAGGAAATTTCATAAATAGACATGAGTATGAATCCTAATTAGGTAAATGTATTCATCTACTCTTACAATAGATGCATTTCATTACAAATACAAAGGTCTGTATTGAACAGCTATTGCTTTTCACAACACAAGGATTATGTGGCTAAATCCATCAAAGGAAACAGTAGCAGTCCCAGTTGTGCCCAAGGATCATCCAACACACTCTCCAGTCATAAGGTGGGGGGGGGGGCTCACAGGTCTTCTCAGGAGAATGCCATGCTAAGATTAGCAAAGCATTGTGAGGTTCTTTTCAACAACTTCTGCTTCCACCCTCCTCTCCTTAACTAAGCCACACTGTGGACAGTAGCATTCCATGGGCCTGTTGCCATTGTTATAAACTACCCAGATTCTAGATGCAAGAAAAGATCAAAGCAATGGTGACTTCACTCACTTTTCAGTAATGATTAAATTTTAGGTCTGCCTAAAAGATAAGAATATGAAGTCCAACTTAATGTTCAACAATTGGCACACACACCCTGCTATGACCTTCTTCCTTTTGAGTTTTGTTAGATCTAACTGAGTAAAAGGACAAACCTTACACAAAGAATTGTGGATCAGGGGGCTTTGTATTACTTACATTTGGTATTTTAAAAGAAAACTAACTGTGAGGGTTAATCTCTGACTATCAACTTGACAGGATTTAGCATCACCATGGAAACAAATCACTTGACATGCTTGTTAGGGTGTTTCTAGGTTAGATTACCTGAGGCGAGAAGGTCCACCATAACTGTAGGAGGCACCATTCCGTGGGCTGGGGTCCTGGATGGTACCAAGAGGAGAACGTTAGCTGAGCACTAGCCTTCATCATCCTCACTCTCTGCTCTCTCCCTGCTGATGGGATATTTGACACTGGTTTCCTGTTCCTGCCATGCTTCCCCCAATGTGACCGACTTTCCCTAAAGACTGTAAGCCAAAAGTAAACCCTTTCCTTCCTTAAACTGCCTCTGCTCAGGTACTTTGTCCCAGCAACAAGAAAGTACCCAATGCATTAACACATTTAGTGAATTAAGTATTTCTTATACATGTTATAGAAATCAGTTTTAACATACAGTGTCAGCATACTCAAACACGTACAAACACACATGCATGCATCTTGCATAGACACAACTTTTAAATGCAAAAGCATCTCTAAGTGCCTATCAAGGAATGACAAATGGGCTTACTCTATCTAGCAAACACCTAATTTCTGCAATGTCTCAATTTTCTCACAATCTCAAATATATAGAATATAGGTAAGCACCATTGTTTTCCTTCTTTGATCTTATGTACTTGAATTTCAAGCACCATGATTTTGTTTCATAATTAGTTCCCTTATTCTTAATAATTTGAATTTGAAGTTGCATAAGGACCAATGCCTTTCATTTACTAAGAGAAGTTCAAGGGAGGGAAAGTCAAACTAGCATTTCTACTTCCTGTTCTTGGATAAAAGAATGAGGACCCAGAAGACTGAATGATAAGCCTCTGATCTCAGCCATTGGCTGATAAACCATCAAGCAGACCTACTCCATGGAACTGAAGAGAGAAGCAGTTCATGATGGCTCCCCTTTCTCACAGTGGCATACAAGGTGGTTATGCCTTCACCTGAATATCTATGACATGCTGATGAAGTGAGAGTTTGGAAATTAGGATGTTCCAAATGCAAGCCTTAGCTAGGGTAGGGTGGCTTAACCATTTTTTGTGTGGCTTCTCCACTTACCTTTGCGTACCCTGCATCTTAACAAGTGCCCTCTACATGGAGTTAGCAAAATAAACATCCAAGGGCACATCCTCCACAAGACTATGCTCACTTCTGACATCAGATCATTCCCCAAACCATAATTTACTATAAATACTACCAAAAATTAACTGACAGCTGTTCCGCCAATGGTTATGTTCACTTACAAAGGAATACAAATTTAATAAGGCCAAGGAAGAAACAGGGCAGAGACAGAAAAATTCTAAGCTTACATTCTTGTCTCCTAGCTGTGTTACAATGTCCACACTGACATGCAACCATGATTCAGAGGATTGTCCATCAAGAGCGCTGGTCTGAAGTTTAGTTCCAACATTTTTATTAAGACTTCATCACTTAGAAAAATTGATTGTCCATGTGGTAAAACTCAGCCTCCAGGTCAAATGATATAGGTAATCCTCTGGAGTGGCCAGCCTCCACTCTAAATGAAGATCGAGTATGACATTGATTCCCTCACAGAAGCCAAACATAAAGGTTTCTTTGGCTAAGGCCAAATTCTTGACAACACAGCCCCAATTTAAGCCAAATGTGCTTATGTAATGCTTGTCTCCATGAGGCCATTGATAGAAGTAATTTTATTAGCTTATTGTTTACTCTAATGGATTTTAAATGTTCCAATATTACATATTAATGCATGCATACTTTCCTTCTTTAGTTCATAAAAACTTTTTTAATTAAAGAAATGAGTTTTAATTTCTCATTTGTTTAATTAGCAAAGACTTTTTTAAAGGGGTTCAATTTTTTTATTGACAACTTCTATACTTACAGAAAATAAACCATGATAATTCTCTCCCCAGCCCCCCTTCCTCTTCACAACTCCATTCTCCATCATATCCCCTTCCTCTCTCCATTAGTCTCTCTTTTATTTTGATGTCATAGTCTTCTCTCCTATTATGAGGGTCTTGTGAAGGCTAGGCACTGAGAGGTCATGGATTTCAAGGCCAATTTCTGTCTGGACAATTGCATTGTAAGAAGTGTTACCCTTCCTTTGGCTCTTACATTCTTTCCGCCACCTCTTCTGCAATGGACCCTGAGCCTTGGAGGGTGTGACAGAGATGTTTAAGTGCTGGATACTTTTCTGTCACTTCTTCTCAGCACTATGTTGCCTGTTTTTTTGTTTCTTTGTTTTGTTTTGTTTTGTTTTGTTTTTAGGTAGGGTTTCACTGTAGCCCAGGCTGATCTGTAATTCACTCTGTATTTTCAGGGTGGCCTCGAACTCACGGAAATTTTCCTGTCTCTGCCTCCTGGGTGCTGGGATTAAAGGTGTGCGCCACCATGCCTGGCTTTAAATGTTTTTATTTATAAGAGAGAGAGAAAGAGAGAGTACAACTTCTTGGATCTCAAGTCTCCACTAGCATTAATTGAACTTATTTTGTTTGGAGGTTTGTGAGCATCTGTTTTATACCACCATTGACTAATGAGATTGTCCATAGTTATCTAACTCCCCTAGGTTTCCTTCAAATGATCCTGTGTTAAGCAGACTACATAGTTATGTAGGTTTTAATAAAAAATTCTGAATTTTATGTTTGTCCTTGCTATTTTTCTCTTCTTCACTGCTGTCTAGCTTTCTAGACTGCCAAAGTCTTTTAGAATTCTGATTCTTTCATATAACACAATTTCCTTTTCTTTGGAGCTCCGTCTTCTTCCCACTTGATGAGCATATTATCAGTGTCCTTACTCAAATAAACAGAAGCTGAGGCAAACTTTTAGACATATTACCCTAGAGACATCCCTGAGATCAGTGTGAACATCAACATCCCATGCATCTAGATTTAAAATTGACAGCAAGTCCTCCGAACCATTACAGTGTAGTCCATGTAAGGATGTCAGTCAGGACTCTGTCAAATGCCTCGGTAAAATCCAGGTAAACTCTGTCTACAAATATCTCCTTTACCAAGAAGTGATGCATGCTAACCTCTTTTCCTCACCAGGAATCAAAAACATGTGCTTGTCACCTTTATAAAAAAAAAATTCAACTGTTAGGCCCTTAATTTATAAGTATTATGTATGCAAGGTACAGAGGACGGACTAGGTGCCATAGTATCTGTCCACGAGGAAATCCGACTCTATGAGGGAGAGGGAAGCAAGCAGACAGGCACAGTGGATGCAGTCCTGTGCGCAAAACAGTGTAAGAGAGCACAGGATGGTGTATGCTTCACTGATAGGACTGCAGGAGAAATCGCTTGAAGCTTAGCAGTGAAACTCCAACCTCTCTTAAGTGTAGATTAAGAGCTATAAGAAGACACAGGGCAGGCAGCTTCTGTGATGCCTAGGACCTCAGCTAGAAAACTCAGAGTGAGGGTTAAAAACTTCTGATAAACTGGGTATGGTGGCACTCACCTTTAATCCCAGCACTTGAGAGGCAGAAGTAGGAGAATCACAGTGAGTTCAAGGCCACCCTGAGACTATGTAGTGAATTCCAGATCAGCCTGGACTAGAGTGAAACCCTACCTGGAAAAAATAAACCTCGGATAGCCCTTGTTCACCCATGTCTGGTATTTGATACTGGCTGAGGACATCTCCACAAAGGCATCTTCATATGGTCTTCAAAAGACGGCTTTGAACTTTTTGAACTTTCTTAGAATATAGTGCCTGAGTTCCAAAGAAGAACTTCTTGAGGGAGAGTACAAGTGAAAACCAGCAGAAGCCACACCGTATTCTAGAACTTAGCTTTGGAGTCACATATTGTCACTTTGTTGTGTGACATTTCCTGAGCAGGCACAAACAACTGTCTGTTTATCCCAGATCTGGCACAAACTAAACACCAAAGAAATAATTTAACCCCAGTCGAGCTTGGTCACCAATAAGTTAATTATTTAAAGGAGCATGGATGACTCAAAGACAGTTACACTGGGCTGGAGAGATGGCTTAGCAGTTAAGACACTTGCCTGTGAAACCTAAGGACCTAGGTTTAACTCCCTAGAACCCATGTAAGCCAGATGCACATGGTGGCACATGCATCTGGAGTTCGTTTGCAGTGGCTAGAGGCCCTGGTGCACCTATTCTCCCTCCCTCTTTCTCTCTCTCTCTCAAATAAATAAGTAAACTTTTTAAAAACAGTTACATCACCAGAGAGCCTGCCTAGCATGGGTGATGACTTATAAAAGCTGTACCCCTATAGCTCCCTGTCCAACTTGCAGAACGTTCCACTGAAGAGGCTCCTCCCTAACTACTCTCCACTGTTTATATGAACCATGGAAGGGGCCTAGTGGATCAGGTAACTTTCTGAGCTTCCTGGGTCTTGTGAATTTGGTGAGCTTTCTGGGTATCATAATTTTGGTTAGTTTCCTGAATCTTACTGTGCCTCAAGAGCATCCCTGTTCCCTGGGAGCAGGAGAAGAATATTTCGCTTTGGAGGAAATAGCTATACAACACAGTTCTACCACATCCTACTCTCCAAGATAGTCACAAAGTCCTATTCTGCTTCAAGAGGCACGACAAAAACTCCACTTCTTATTGGTGGCTTTGTTTTTGTTTCCCCTTATTTCAGCACAAGGTCTGGCTGTTTTAGCCCAGTCTAATATCAAACTCTCAGTCCTCCTATAGTCCTCCAGAGTGATTGGGGATGGCAGAAATACACCGCCTCACCCAGCCCAGACTCTCACTTCCTGATGATAGTTGCAGAGTTCTGTAGATCACGGCAGACTAGAAATGTTGCCGTGGCCATTGTTGGTTAACACCTTCTAACACATATGCAAACACATGAAAACGGTGCAGAACATAATCTGGAGAGCAGGACACAGAGAGGAATGCATTAGCATCACAAACCACAGGCAAAAACACCTCTGAAATTGAATAAATCAGTGTGGAAAACAGAAACATAAAAATCAGCTTGAATTATTCTCTTAATATTTTATTTTACTTTTTTATTTATTCATGACAGAGAGAGAGAGAGAGAATGAGTTGGCCAGGGCCTCCAGCCACTGCAAACAAACTCCAGACACATACACCACCTTGTGCACCTGGGTTACATGGGTCGTGGAGAATCGAGTATGGGTCCTTTGGCTTTGCAGACAAGCACCTTAACCGCCAAGCCATCTCTCCAGCCCCAGTTTGAGTTCTTTTTGGCTTTTCACCCTTTCCTGAACTCCCAGGTCCCTGCTCTGGTAAGCCTCCCCAACCCCTGGCCATGCTGGGCTGAGATGGGGTGGGGGACCCGTATTCCCACATGGGCTTTCTACCTGCTCCTGCCAACCACACGGTTGTACTCTCTGTACTTTCGCCTCTTAATCTAATAAAACAACTTTAAGTTTTAAGAAAAAGGTCAGCTTGAAAGCTCCAGAGGCCACACAACCCTATAAAAGATGAGGCAGGCAGTAAGGGTGGAAGGTTATCTCCAACTCCTGCCTGATGTTGGCAGATCATGAGCTAGTTTGACCTGTTGCTCCTCAGCCAGGGGAAGTGGTTTTCCTTTCCATATCGTCTCCCCCCTGGTGTCCGGGACCCTATGCTGTGCCCTGAGGGTTTATAAGAAGGTGAGCAGATGAATGGAAGCAGGGGGTCAGATGTGGGTTGTAGGGCACAGACCAGCCTGCTGCAGAGCACTGGCTGTGGCGGATGTTCTACTTCCACTGCTGGCCCAAGAGGAGCGGAGACAGGCGCTCGGGTGCGACAAGGACTGTTTGCCTGCTTCGCTCCATAAGCTCTGCTCTTCCTCACTCCCGCTGAGAAATCTTGTCTGAGAATAGCGCACAAAGAAATACAGCAGGGATCCTTTACAAGTTCCCACTTTATTAGTAAACTTTAACATTTGAATTTAAAAAAAAAAAACAAAACAAATATTTAGTACTTTGCCTCTTTGGTTGTATTCTGTTTAACCCAGCATTGTCCAACAGAAATGCACAATAAGGCACAAGTGTCATTATAAATTTTCTAGTAGCTACATTAAAAAAGTAAAAAAAAACAGGGCTGGAGAGATGGCTTAGTGGTTAAGGCATTTGCTTGCAAACCCAAAGGATCCCCCATTTGATTCCCAAAGACCAATGGAAGCCAGATGCACAAGGTGGGGCATGCATCTGGAGTTCGTTTGCAGTGGCTAGAGGCCCTGGTGCACCCATTCTCTTCCTCTTTCTCTCCCCCCCCCCTGCCTCTCCCTCTTTCTCTCTCACTCTCTCAAATAAATAATTTAAAAAACAATAAAGAGGGGGCTTGCCGGGCGTGGTGGCACACGCCTTTATTCCCAGCACTCGGGAGGCAGAGATAGGAAGATCGCCATGAGTTCGAGGCCACCCTGAGACTCCATAGTGAATTCCAGGTCAGCCTGGGCTAGAGTGAGACCCTACCTTGAAAAACCAAAAAAATAAAAAAATAAAAAAAAGGGGGGCTAGAGAGAAGGCTCAGCAGTTAAAGGTGCATGCTTGCAAAGCCTACTGGCTCTGGTTCAATTCCCCAGCACCCATGTCAAGCTGTAAGTAAAAGTGGCATATTCCAGGCCCAGCACTCAGGAGGCAGAGGTAGAAGGATCACTATGAGTTTTAGGACCTCCTGGACTACAGTGAGACATTACCTCCAACAAAAAAAAGTGGCACATGTATCTGTGATCCCAATGTGCCTACAGCAAGGGGAAGTAGAGCCAGGAGAATCTGCAGCTCACATTCATTTGCGGCCTGGCAGTTTGTTTGCAGTGGTAAGAGAGCCTGTCTCAAAGAAGGTGGAACAGAGACCCCTCAAAGTTGTGCTCTGACCTCCATACGCACACACACACATTCAAATACACAATAAATAAAAACTTTTAAAATAAAAAGATTCAGATAATTTCAGGGCTAGGGGGTGCAGCTCAGAAGCATAACACTTGCCTAGCATGTACAAGGCCTTGAGTTCCATCTCTAGCTTGGCAAATAATAATAATTATTATTTTACCATATAATTTGCTGTATGGAATATACTCAAAACATTACCATTTGGAACATAATTTGCAGAAAAATATTAATGAGGCATTTTACATCCTTTTTTCATGCTAAGAAATCTGGTATATATTAGACACATAATATAACTCAGTTCAGAAGTTAAATACCTGACAATATTTAGATAATGTAAAATGTGCGTTAAAAAGGAGATCTACACATCCATGTTTATTCTAATATACTTAAAAGTCTAATTCACTGGATCCATTTTCTCTTTTATAGGTAGTAAAGTAAATTAAGTGGCATGAATTAAATTCTTTGGCCATACGACTCATATGTGACTAGTAACGAGTGTAGCCTAGAGGCCCAAGCTGAGCCTAGGAGGGAACTTTACAAGTGACTGGAGAAGGTGAGGAGACACATGGAACAGTTAATCAATCAAAGTACATTCCCACCCACCCCCCCAAATTAGTGACTATTTGGCTTCAAATTTAAAAATTCTAGCATGACCAGAAATCCAATGGCTAAGAAGGCAACAGATCAAGAACCGCCCCACAGGAAAGTTCAAGTCTCCTTCTGCAAAGCTCAGCCTTGGGTCAGCACTGCAGAGGCCAGGTGCTGTGCCCACCCAGCACAGCAGAGTTCCCCTCCCCACAGCCCCACGGCTTAGGAGGCTGACTGGCATTGCTCTTGTGTTGTTGAGCTAGGCTCCTGTCCCTCCTAATCTAAGATGTGATTAAATTGAACGGCTTTCTCAATCTGTTATGTACTTTGTATGTAATGTCCTTACTATTGGCTTTGAATACAATTGCACTAGGTACGCTAATGATTCATTTAATTTTATTTTCCATTCTTTGGGTTGGAGCCTTTGGGACTCAATATGTATAGCAACATGTAAATTGGGACTTTGGTGCAAGAAGACTTGGCAGCTTTTTTGAACAAGGCTCAAGCATCACTCGGAATCAGTTCAAGTAATTTCAAACAAAGCAACCTTTACTTGTCCTTCCGTGTGATTGAATTTTGGTGTGCACAAAAATGTATATTCAAAATGCACTCAAAATCAATTAATATTAACTGATGATCTGCATAAAAGAAAATAAATGTGAATATAGTCATATTTCCCCCATGATTTTTCTAGCCCTTACACGAACATAAAACTAAATGAGGTTCCACAATTCACATAACTTGCCACAGAATGAATAAAGCAGAGAATGGTTGCAAAAGAGAAATCAATCCTTCAACAATAATCACTCAGGTACAGGAAGGTAGCTCAATGGTAAAGTGCTTGCTAAGCATGCACAAGGGCCTGGGTTCAATCCCTAGCATAACAAAATATAATTTTTTTGGAAAACCAACAATCATCCATCCATTGATTGATTGGGTCAATGAATCCAACCCCTACTTTATATTACTACGGCTACTGATTTAGATAGTATTGGTATTCTTAGTGAGGAACAGATACTGTGCTCTAAATTTTAACTAACTCATTCTACTATGGACTCAGAACTTTCAGAGATATGTAGCTGATAAAACCTTCCCCGTATTCAAAAAAGCTTAAAACTGAAGTGCCAAAGGCTGATGTCAACCAAAGGTGCTCTAGGAATTGAGAGAATGAAGAAACATCTTTTGAGCCCAAAGAAGTTTAGTTTTCTGTTTTCCTTATTCCTAAACCCAGCCACTGTGGATGCAAACATGATTCTAAGAGACAGATAGCCTTAATATGAAACTAAGTTAATTTTAAAAATAACTCTGTTCTTGGCCGCCAACTTCCTCCTTCCAAATAAATGCCATTTCTCTGGGTTCCGAGGTGATCACAGCTTGAATGTAATCTCTCAAGGGTTGTTACTGTTCCCTCCTAGAGTGTGGCGGCCCACACAACAACAAGACTGGCAATTTCATCGCTCACCACAGTTAATATATTTCAGTGTGATCAAACCGTAGTCTACAGGAAATTGCTATACTATTGATGTCATGGATGAGGAAATCAGTACATGAGATAGCCAAGCTCTAGAAATCTGACAGAATGAGAAGTTGGAGCGCGGAGCGCGTTGGCGCTGAGATAACGTTAACACTGTGCGTGCTGCGGCTGAGGGTCTCCAGGGTGGAGGTCAGACCAACGGCCTCTACGGTCAAGGAGGTGGCAGGGGTGCAGGGGAGCGGGTGACGAGCTCCTACGCCGCCGCTGGAGTGAGCTGAGCTCTTTTCTAGAGCTATGTGAGCTCGCACAGGCCTGGGGCAGCTAGACAGTTGGACTTCATTTTAATTGCTTTTGCTTGTTTTTGTTCATTTGTTGTTTGAGTTAGGATCTCGCTCTAGCCCAGGCTGACCTAGAATTCACTCTGTAGTCTCAGGCTGGCTTCGAACTCATAGTGATCCTCCTACCTCTGCCCCCCCTCCCCCCAGCGCTGGGATTAAAGGTGTGCACCAGCCACGCCCGGCTTGATTTTAATTTTTAAGGGCCAAGATCCCTGTGCTACTCAGCCTGGGCTGCCATTTAAAAATATATATATATATATATATATACACACACACACACACTACAAACTGGCTGTCTTAACAGGAATTTATTTCTCAGTTTCAAAGGCTGGAAAGTCCAAAATCAAAGTCTGGCAGTATTGAGATTGTAGAGAAAGCTCTAACCTGGGTTCCCCAAGGACCACCTTATTGCTATGTCCTCACATATGTTGTGTGTGTGTGTGTGTGTGTGTGTGTGTGTGTGTGTGTGTGTGTGTGTTTGGTGTGGAGTGTTTTTTAATGTTGGAGTTTGTAACAATTTCACACATGTATACAAACATTGTGATAATTTTCACCTCCACCGCACCCGTATCTCCCTCCCATTCCTGCTTACCCCCTTCTTCCCAACTAGTCCTGGGGGAGGAAGGGTACTTTGTGTTTATATTTTGTTCTCTTCCTCTACACACACACCCATGACTTAAGAACATGATTCCTCTACACACACACACACATGATTTCTGATCTCAGCATGAACTCTCACCTCCAACTAGTCATATCAGTAGTTAGGACCTGGACATAAGAATTATCAGAGGGGCCGGGCGTGGTGGCGCATGCCTTTAATCCCAGCACTTGGGAGGCCAAGGTAGGAGGATTGCCATGAGTTCAAGGCCACCCTGAGACTCCATAGTGAATTCCAGGTCAGGCTGGGTTACAGTGAGACCCTACCTGGAAAAACCAAAAAAAAAAAAAAAAAAGAATTATCAGAGGGATCCAGTCCAGTCCACAACACCCTTGAATGAAGCAGAAGTAACAACGAAAGCCCTCTCCTTATACATGCTTGTTCAGCAAGAATCAAGATCTAGAAATAATATAAGCTAGAAGTAGCTGTGGACATGGTTTATTAGTAGCAAAGTTGCTCACTTTGTGGCATGCAGGAAGCAAAAGAGTTCCAGTGTTATCGTCAAAGGCACGTCCAATAACCTCACTTCCTTTCACTAGCCCTGTCTCCTCATGCTACGGCCACCTCCCAATAGGGCCACAGATTGCCAACCAAGCAGATGAGAGGTGGGGGAACTCTCCAGATCCAAACTCTAGATCCCACCCCTGGCTCCAGAAGGCTTGAGTCCAGTTCCATATGAAAAGTTCATGTAGCCCATCTGCAGGAATTCCCAAAGTTTTAACTGTTCCAGAATTGCTGAAAAGCTCAAGTCCAGAGCCCTCTTCAAGGCAAGGATAAACTCGTAGCTGCGACCACCAGACTAACGAAACAAAAGCTCCAGCACACAGTGGCACAGGGTAAACATTCCTAGTCAAAATGAAGGGGTAGGAAGATAGCAGAAGGAATAAAACCCAAGCAAGACCAAAACCCAGTAGGAAACATTAAATCCTCAAGTCCATGTCTGATTCCTGGGGCACACAGTGGTGAAATGTGACCCCTCGGGGGCTTCAGCAGCTCTGCTTCATATAGGTGGCTGGCTGAAGCCCACATGGCCTCTTATAGTCTCCTAACTCAGCCATCTCTGTGAAATGCCCACCAGACAGGCAACTTGAGACACAAAACCACATTGTTAACCAGAAGCTGACACTAGATGCGTGAGTGAGCCCACTGGGATCACAAAACATCCCATCTGAGCCCAACACAAACTGCCGACCCACGGAAGTCTGGGTTAAATCAACAATCTTTATTTAGGCTACCAATTTTTTAGTTTGCTGTCCATAAAAAATATGAAAGGGGTATTTTGTTTGTTTGTTTTGTTTTTGGTGTATTGAGGTAGGATCTTGCTGTAGCCCAGGCTGACCTGGGATTCACTATGTAATTTCAGGCTGGCCTTGAACTCACAGCAATCCAAGTGCTGTGATTAAAGGCATCCACCACAATGCCTGGCTCTGAAAAAAAAATAAAAATTTTATATATTTATATGTCTGTCACAAGCAAACCATTAAAAGGATTTCTGCATGAAGAAAATAGCTACAACTAATTGATATAATGAAGAAGATAAAATTATTTTAAGGTTCCACAGATCCCAGCAGTCAACCTCAACATGGTCTGGGTCCAGGCAATTAGTTTTTAAGCTAAAGATATCCTTGACTTTCTATTATTTCTTTAAAAGTCTTCAGGTCAAGATCTCATACTTGATCTTGGTTGCATATTCATTCATCTGCATGACTTCTTTAAATGGCCATGTTTCCAGGCTTCATTAGACTCACACTAGATTCATATTTGAAGATGCCATCTTAATTTTATGAAGACAACAATAATACACCTGATTAAAAACATGAAGCAAGCCGGGCATGGTGGCACACTCCTTTAATCCCAGCACTCAGGAGGCAGGGGGAGGAGGATCGCTGAGAGTTCAAGGCCACCCTGAGACTACATAGTTAATTCCAGGCCAACCTGGACCAGAGTGAGACCCTACCTCAAAAAAAAAACCAAAAAACATGAAGCAGGGCTGAAGAGATGGCTTAGCTGTTAAGGTGCTTGTTTGCCTGTGAAGCTTAAGGACCCAGGTTTGATTGTACAGAACTCACATAAGCCAAATGCACATGGTGGCACATGCTTCTGGAGTTCATTTGCTAAAGACCCTGGCATGCCCATTCTCTCCTCTCTCTCTCTCTCTCTCTCTCTCTCTCTCTCTCTCTCTCTCAGAAATAAATAAATAAAAATATTTTTTAAAGAAGCAAAGGCTAATTCTTCTCAAAAAGGTAGATTCATAATTGAGCATTTGTAGAAAACTAACTTAGCTTGTATCCGTACTGAACCAAATTGCTGAGAAACTACATCTGATATATAGGACTGGAGATTATTTTGTATGCTTAATAGACAGCATCTAAAAAAATATGAATAAAAATTTCAAGAGAAGATTAACATGGCTCATTTATGATCTCTTAAATTAGTGAAAATGCTAAGTCAAAAGCAGTTCTGTGAATTACAATAAGATGTTTATGCTGTTTTCTGATCTTATGTATTTCTTCCGCTGAACTTTGCACCTGTTCTAACATCTTAGCCCATGAAGAGGTAGACAGGGAGGCAGGCAGAATATTAAGCGTTCTCCTCTATGTGTCCCCCGGGACTCTTTGCTAATATTGTACATTGCAACAACATTGCTTGGATGGCTTATTAATGGCAGCAAAGCAGAGTGAATGCTACATGTAATGATCATAACAATAAAGGTTATTTATACTCTGCCTGACTGCAAATCGCTTTAGAGGCCTTACAAAGATACACTTAAAACACTAGCAATACAAAATAAAAACGAGACAAACTGCCTGTAAGAATGAGAATGATGTGTCGTGGGAACGCTGACTGGCAAACCATTGTGCAGTGAGTCCGAATTCATAAACATGTATGCCCTCCCTTTCCAAGCTTCCAAATATACCCATGATTATACACCAGGACATTATTTCAGGTGAAAAGAAAATTCTGACTTTTTCAAAAAAAATTATTATTTATTGCTTTCATATACATATATATATATATATATACATATATACGATGGTTGTACTCTTAGACCCCCTCCCCTCTCCCCAATTCTGCTGAGGGTCTTCTTTGGTGGGGTTATTGGTATTCATTTGGGGGACCAAGTCTGATTTTATTTTTAAAGTCACCATTCCCAAACCATGATCCAGGGCATCTTGGCATTCTGGGGCTTCATACAGAACTTCCTTCAAAATGGTGATTCCTGGAAAAGACAGAAGAATGGATAGAAAAAGGAGAAGTTTAGAGGTGGCAGAGGAGTAATGATCACCCAGCCCTTATTTTACTTGCCAACCCTATCTGGTGGTTACATACTCTAGATGATGACTTCTTGGCCACCCACCTACCCTGAAGGTCAAATATCTACTAGTAAAATATGCATCAAGCTAAATGACTTATAGTACAAATACATGTTCACACTAAGTCTTCATGGGAACACATTGTTAATACACATCCAGTGCAAGGCCAGTTTCTAAGCTGGAATACTGCACCATTCCTGACACTCTGGCCCTGCTCACTCCTCATTACCACCACCACACACACACACACACACACACACACACACATTGAACTCACTTCTACATACACATGCATATTATTTGGGATTCAGTTTTTAGGAGTGACTCCAAAAAAAAATCATGATTTGTATTCTCTCTGCTGGATTCTAGTACCCGGGGTGTCCTTGTCTGTTGAATGGAACAGCAGGTGCAGGAACGCACGTTTTCATGGGGTTGAACAGAGCAAACCACCTGGAGTAAAACAGACCCAGGGGTCAGGAGCCAAAACTGAGAAATGCAGAGTCTATGGGAAGGAAGGCAACATCAGAGAGCCCAGCAGACTTGGGAAGAGACAATTAAGGAAGCAGCGCTGTACAATGTGGATAATGCTTATGTTCTCCTCTCTCTTTTCTCTATGTCCTCAAGAAAATCTATATTGCTCACCAAGCCTAAAAGTCTCAGTTTTCATCTTGAGAAATGCAAAGAAATACTAAAGAAATAATGAAGAAGCCACGTATGGTGGTGCATGTCTTTAATCGCAGCACTTGGGAGGCAGAGGTAGGAGGATTGCCATGAGTTCAAGCCAGCCTGGGACTACAGAATAAGTTCCAGGTCAGCCTGGGATAGAGTGAGAACCTACCTTGGGGAAAAAAAAAAGATAGTGAGTATGGGTGTGAGGACCAAACAAGGACAAATGTTAAGGCAACCTTAGCATATGGCTTTATATGTCTTCATGTGTGGCACATATCTAAAGCTCTTCTGGGAAATTCATCCACAGGCTATACTGAGAATCTCATGGTTGTCAGTAGCGAAACCTATGGTCCAAGGGTAAAAGATCTGCACTTACCTAAACTGTGCATAGCAAACTCAGGGAAAGCTCAAAATGGCCTCAATTATTACACATAATCCTTGAACCAATTATTGTACCCAGGAATGTGTAGTACTCTTATGGATCTGAGAATTGGCTCTAGAAATATGAATGAAATTAAAAACCAATTATTTTGCTTCATTTTATAGCCATCTGGGTTTTTCTGCTCAACAGTATTATAAGTACCTTAAGGATAGAAATTAAGTATCATTAGGCTCTAAGCCCTCAACACCTAGGAATACAGGTATGAGATAAGTGTTTGCTAAGTAACTTGATGAAGGCTCTGGACCACCTGTTTTCCTCTTCTTCCATCACTCATTAGTCCTATTCCACCTCCATCAACCCCTCCTCAGGGCACACAATCTCCTACTTCTCTGAGAATAACATCTGACTGGTAAGCCACCAACCTTGTCATTTTACAATCTTCTCAGAGGTCAGCATAATGAGTGTTGAATGAATTTTATGAAAACCTATTAGAATGTTCCACTTTTTGGTAAATTCATGCTGAAAGAGCTTAGGGACATGTTCTTGGGTGTTAAGGAGTATGAAACTGTTTATATTGTCTTAATTTCCATTTTACCTGTGGTTTCAAGTACTGCTTCCACAGTCAATCTAAAAATTACACTTAACTCGGAAACATTTACAAATTTAAAGCTTACAACAGGCACTTGAGAATATACTGCTGCAAAATATTCTCTTGCTACAGCTTGTGATCACATCAGAGCACCTGATTGATTCATGTTAGGTAATCTGAGGCTCCCTGCTCATCGATCTACATGTAACAAAGGAGAAATTTCATTGAAACTGCTGAGATAGAATTGATTATAAAACCAGGAAAAATGTACAAGTTGAAATAATGCTGATGTATTTTTTTATTAATCTAAGACATCATCGTGTCAAATGATTTGTTGTTGCAATCAGGACAGTCAAGCACCTAAGGTTGTGTCTATGTATGTGTGCAAGTGTGTGTGCATGTGAATTCACATGTGTATGTGTGTGTATATTTATTTACTTCTGTGCTTATATTTCTGTTACAGCAATTACAGTGGCTTTCATAAGACAGAGTTGTATTTCTCTCACACAAAATAATGCAGCTAGAGTATCTACAGCTACTATGTTAGCCCTACTGGCATGAAAGACCCAGTTCCTCCTACCTTCTGCAATCGGATAAACATCTCCCAGTCTGAGATTTACATCGGAGAACATCATGTTCACATTCCAGCCAGAGGGAGAAAGATGTTCTCCTATGGTCAGACTTTACTCATGTTCGTTCAGCAGATGCTAAAGATACCACGCCCATCTCTACTGCTCCTACTCCATTAGTCAGAGGTTACTTGTTGGCCAGGACATACCTTTAGGTAGTAAATACACTCAAGTTAATATAGAGCCAGGCACAGGGACACGTGCCTATAGTCCCAACTATTCAGGAGGCTGAGGTGGTGGAATTGCTTGAGTCCATGAATTTTGGGCATCTGCACTAAGTTTGGCATCAATATGGTGACCTCCCAGGAGCGGAGGGACCACCAGGTTGCCTAAGGAGGGGTGAACCAGCCTAGGTTGGAAATGAGCAGGTCAAGTTAATATAGACATGGAGAGAGAAATAGAGATGACACATGATGATAATAGATAGATGATAGATAGATAGATAGATAGATAGATAGATAGATAGATAGATAGATGATAACAGATACACAGACTAGAAATCAGAACATACCTCTGGCAGATAATTCTGTTTTAGCTATGTTTCAGTAAAGATCCAAACTTCTTTCTATAAAGTCTGTGTAAACAATTCACTAGATAGAACCAATGGGACAAAAACATAGGAATAAGGGGCTGGCGAAATGGCTTAGTGGTTAAGGTGTTTGCCTATGAAGTCTAAGGACCCCAGGTTGATTCCCCAGGACCCACGTAAGCCAGATGCACAAGGAGGGGTGCATGAGTCTGGAGTTCGTTTGCAGTGGCTTGAGGCCCTGGGGTGCCCATTTTCTCTTTCTCTCTGCCTCTTCCTCTCTATCTCTCTCAAAATAAATAAGTAAAATATGTTTCTTAAAAAGATAGGAATAAGAATTTACTAGGGGAATTGATTTAATTACGTGATCTGAGAAGTTACTTGAGACTGTCTGCAAGCTGGAGAACTAGACAAAACAGTAGCATAGACCAATTCAAGCCCAAAGGAACAGAACGAGGCAAGCTGACACTGAGACTTTTAACCTGAGACCAAAGAAAAAGACGTGGGAGAAAAGAGGAGATGGATTATGTTCCAGAATGCAAATCTAGAGACCTGGAGTTCTAAAACCCTAGAGCAGGAGAAGAGCATACCAGCTCTGGAAGACAGCACAGGAAGCCCCATTTCTACTGGTTTGTTCCATCAGAAAACCCAACTGGTTGTATGTTTCCCACCCACATTGAGAGCAAACTGTCTATTCCAAATGGCAGAATTGGGAAAGGAATCAGAGGTTTCATAGAATTCCGAAACCCGGCAAGGCAAAGACCTTTAGATTTTAAACTTAAAGATTAGTCCTTCTTGGGTCCTTGTCCTGTTCTCTGGGCCCATAAGCATGATGGCCCCTCCCCCAGCCCACTGAGACAGCAGCACCCCCACAGCTCTAGTGTCTTTTTATGGACCCAAGTTTTCTCTTTTTATGGGGATGCTAATTAGGCTGGCTGGATTAGGGCCTCCCTAAAGAATTAGCTATTTAAAGACTACATTTCCAGGCGGGAGAGATGGCTTAGAGGTTCAGCGCTTGCCTGTGAAGCCTAAGGACCCCTGTTCAATGCTCAATTCCCCAGGACCCACTTTAGCCAGATGCACAAGGGGGCACATACATCTGGAATTCGTTTGCAGTGGCTGGAGGCCCTGGCGTGCCCATTCTCTCTCTCTCTCTCTCTCTCTCTCTCTCTCTCTCTCTCTCTCCCTCTTTCTCTCTCTGTCGCTCTCAACTAAATAATAAAAAAAGAACAAAAAAATACTATATTTCCTCATAGAGTCCTATTCTGAAGTGGTAGAGGTTAGAGTGTCCACATATGGAATTAGGAAATGATTCAGCCCTTAACTTCAAAGAGGCCAGGACATATGTTTAGGTAGCAACTATATGCTTATTACTAATAGGTAATGAAATGGAAGGTTTAAAAAAAAAGTACAGCCGGGCGTGGTGGCGCACGCCTTTAATCCCAGCACTTGGGAGGCAGAGGTAGGAGGATCACCGTGAGTTCGAGGCCACCCTGAGACTCCATAGTGAATTCCAGGTCAGCCTGAGCTTGAGGGAGACCCTCCCTCAAAAAAAACAAAAAAAAAAAAAAAAATAGTACATGAAAAGGTTCATGGGAAGTGGTAGACAGAACCATAGATTAAAAATAACAAATAATAATAGACAAATTAACAAAAATTATTCTAAGTTTAACTTGTACAAATTCACTTGGGTTCACAATACCTCTGTGAGGTAGGTAGTTAGGATAGGTTGTGCATCCCTGATGTGAAATTTCAAATCCAAAACGCTTTGAGCACAGACATGACTCCTTAAGTGGAAAACACTACACCTGACCTCACATGATGAGGTCACAAACAAAAACATTATATAATGTTGTCTCTAGGCTATGTGTATGAAGTATATATGATATATAACTGAATTCTGTGTTTAGACTTGGATTCCATCCCTAAGATATCTCATTATATACATAAAAGTACTCTAAATTTAAAAAAAAATGAGGGGCTGGAGAGATGCCTCAGTGAGTATGGCACTTGCCTGAAAGGCCTAATGACCTGGGTCTGATTCTTCAGTACCTATGCATCTGGATTTTGTTTGCAGCAGCTAGAGGGCCTAGTGTGCCCATTCTCTAACTCTCTCCCCCCTTCCCTCTTTCTTTCTTTCTCTCTCTCTCTCTGTCTCATTCTCCTTGAAAATAAATAAATATTTTTATAAACTGAAATAAAAAAAACACCTAGAGTTTCAAGCATTTTCACTAAGGGTTACGCAACCCATAGTTTTTTTGTTTGTTTGTTTGGTTTTTTTTTTTGTTTTTTTTTTTTGAGGTAGGGTCTCACTCTAGCCCAGGCTGACCTAGAATTCACTATGTAGTGTCAAGGTGGCCTTGAACTCAGGGTGATCCTCCTACCTCTGCCTCCTGAGTGCTGGGATTAAAGGTGTGCGCCACCATGCCCAGCTCCATATTGTTATTTCTGTTTCCAAGGAATGAACCTAAGACATAGAGAGAAGACACCTTGAGCACTCACTCGAGGTTGAGGCTGTTTATCTATATGTATATAGAACAGGGAAAAGCAAAAAGCAGTCAAACTGTGGAGCAATTTTTCAATGCCAATCTGAGTTGTTTGAGCTTAATCCTGTAAAAAAAATAATAATAACAATGATGATGGGGAGCCAGTATAACACAATAATTTTTATCTTTTTCTTTTTTAATTTTTATTTATTTATTTATTGAACAGAGAGAAAGAGGGAGACAGAGAAAGAGAGAGAGAATGGGTGCCCCAGGGCCTCTAGCCACTGCAAACAAACCCCAGACACATGCGCCACCTTGTCCATTTGGCTAACATGGGTCCTGGGGAACTGAACCTAGATCCTTTGGCTTTGCAGGCAATCTTCATGGCATCAAGGATATATAGGATAGACTGACATAGAAATAAACTAGGAGACCACTATGCTACCTATAGAGTATGGAAACTATTATCAGCTCAGAGAAACAACAGAAAATTTGCAAAATATAGACTTAAATGATTTTAAGAGGAAAAGTTTATTGCCATCATTAAAGGCTTATGGTAGATTTCCAAATAATGCCCATAACTGGTTTTGCTCCTCTATTTTCTCCTATACTAATAGCCAAATATCATGTAATATTAATAATTGTATTAATT
The DNA here is from genome assembly GCA_036346955.1 of Dipus sagitta. Taxonomy (NCBI): domain Eukaryota; kingdom Metazoa; phylum Chordata; class Mammalia; order Rodentia; family Dipodidae; genus Dipus; species Dipus sagitta. Next base: position 112,796,690 of record CM070771.1, read on the forward strand.
AGCTGTGGTAATGTTGGATATGCTTATTTATTAGCTTTAATTGTTGCTTCTTAGACTACATCATATCTTTCTTGCATCAAAGCTATGACATGATTCTGCACATGTGATAACTGAAGATTAAAGAAGTCTCCAAGCAATGAAAAGTACATAGGTTACATATGAAGTTCTAGCTACCAGCAGTCTGAGCCCTTAAGGTATGAAGGGCATATGGAAAAAAAACTGTACATGTTTAAACAATATGTGTAACTTGTTAATGATAAATTGCATCTTGTTAAGTTTTGACATTACCTGTGGACCCATCACCAAAATCAAAAAAAAGTATATTTATATCTTTTTCTGTTCAAACCCTATATCAAAAATCTAATAATCATGAACAACTTTATGGTATTTAATTGTGATTTAATAAAAAAATTAAACATTCGTGTTGGTAAATTTTGACATAATAAAAATGAAATTATTTTGACTGTAAAAAAATATGCACGTACTTCCAGGGCTTTCTAGTAAATTTGATCATACAGTATGCATGTATTTTACTAGTTTTTTTTTTACCCAACATAAATTCCACCCATGTTGTTATACATCCATGCCCTTTTGTTGCTATAATAGTTACCTGTGCATTTCTGGGACAAAACTCCTGACCAGAAGCAGCTTGCGGAAGGAAAGGACTTACTTCTGCTTAGTTTCAAGGGGAAGAGTCATCATGGTGGGGAAAACATGGCAGAGCAAACAGCAGGGCATCATATCTTGTCACAGGATCAGGGAAGATGTAGTAAGAGTGAACTCATTTTGTCTGGCAAGCAGGGTTTACACTATAAAAACCCTCTCCTAGTGACGCACTTCCTCCGGCAAGGTTCCACCTCTCAAAGGCCCCACAACCTTCCCAAACTGCCACCAGCTAGGGACCAAATATTCAAAACAAATGAGCCTATGGGGGACATTTAACTCAAACTACCACAACTGCGAAGCAAATGTCCCATAATTTCTTCAGCTATTCACATGATGATGAGCATTTGAGTTATTTTCAGTTTGGAGGTATGACAAATAAGCTGACAGATTTATATATGAGTCTATGAGAATCAATTCCACTCTCTTGGGTAAATATCTACAAACACAATAGCTGGGACATAGAGTAATTACACATTTAACTTTTTAAGAAATTGCTGGGAGGGAAGGAGGGCTGTGGAAGGGGATTATGATCATGGTATATTGTTTATGTGTATGGAGGTTGTCACTAAAATGTTTTTTTTTTAATTTACTTGATCTTAGATGTATGGATTTACATCTACACTCTCAAAAAAGAAAAACAGGAGCTGGAAAGAAGGCTTTGCAGTTAATGCACTTGCCTGTGAGTTACACTCATGGTTACACTGAGTTTAAAGAAATTACACAGGTAGCAAGCCAAGGATTTATGAAAATACCCACGTGGAGTGTAGGAAAATATGCACATGACAATTCAGAAATCAAGGGGAAATCATACACATAATCAAAGAGAAAAGTTACCCCAAACTATAAAACAGAGACAAGTAGGAAAGCCATCAAAACCAAGAAACAGTTTTATGCTTCCCCCACCTCCCACCCTGGAACTGGACTCACGTGAGTCCTTGAGGTCCCAGTGAAGAGAGAGGTAGACAGGCCAAGCAGAGAAGCAAAGCTGAGCTGAGCTGAGCTGAGCTGAGCAGGCAGGGTTGGGACAGGCAGAAGACAGGAGCCTTTGTAGGCAAGGAGAAGATCTGATTTGTAGAAAAGGAGGGCAGATGGTAGGGCCAACCCATTTGGGCAGTCTATCCAAGTAGTATGCTAGAGTGTGGACAAGCAGGAGGCAATGTAGATCATTCTCTATCAGACCAGAGTCCACTTTTGTGATGGCATGTGGGGTGGCCTCTCATGGCTCTCTTTGACACTCAATCCCTAACTAAAACTGTCTTGACAAAGCTATCTTTCTGGGCTGGAAGGATGGCTTAGCAGTTAAGGCATTTGTCTGCAAAGCCAAAGGACTCAGGTTCGATTCCCCCAGGACCCACATGAGCCAGATGCATAAAGGGGGGAAACATGTCTGGAGTTCATTTTGCAGTGACTGGATCCCTGATGTACCCATTTCTCGCTCCTCTCTCTCTCTCTCTCTCTCTCTTCTCTCTCTCTCTCTCTCTCTCTCTCTCTTCTCCTCTCTCCTCCCTTTTTCTCTCTGTCAAATAAATAAATAAATATATTTTTTTAAAAAAGCTATCTTTGTACCAGGGTGTGGTGGGCGCACACCTTTAATCCCGAGCACTCAGGAGGGCAGAAGTAGAGGATCGCTATGAGTTTGAGGCTACCCTGTGACTCCATAGTGAATTCCAGGTCAGCCTGGACTAGAGCAAAACACTACCTTACAAAAAGAAAAAAGAAAAATTATAGCATCTTTCTTCTATCCTCCTTCAATGTGGCAGGTGCACCAGACTCTCCAGCACCTAGCATGGCCAGTATTGAAGTTGGGGCATGTTAATATGTGTATCAAGGCTCCACTAGAGATTGGGGTTGCATTTCCCTGATGGCTACTTATTTTGAACATCTTTTTATAGTTTTATTTTGTACCCATATGACTTCACTGAGGAAATATTTCAGGTGAAGTAGAGTAAGTCCGCCAACTTTGTTCTTTTGCACTGTTGCTTTAACTACTGTATTAACATTTCATTTCCATATGGGTTTCCAAATTGACTTGTCAATTTCTATAATTTGCCTTCTAGGATTGTGTTAAATATATGTATCAATTTGGAGACAATTAATGTTAATATAATCTTCTAATTGATAAGCAGAGTTTACCAATTTTCTTCTGCCTTTCTTTCTTTTATTTAGTTTTACTTATTTATTTAGAGAGGGAAAGAGGCAAAGAGAGGGAGAGCAAGAATGGGCACATCAGGGCCTCCAGCCATTGCAAACAAACTCCAGATGCATGTGCCACCTTGTGCATCTGGCTTACGTGGGTACTGGGGAATCAAACCAAGGTCCTTTGGCTTTGCAGACAAGTGTCTTAGCCACTAAGCCATCTCTCCAGCCCCTACTTCTGCCTTTCTTTAACTTATCTCAGAATAATATATAGTACCAATGTACAAATTTTACCTTTTGTCAAATTTATCACTAATGTTAGAACTAGAATGACCCCATCTTTGAACTATGACCCAACCACCCCTCCCAATTATCACATTCCCAGAACCTGGACCACCCATCCCCATTGTCACTTTCCTGGAATCATCCAAACCACCTGTCTGATTATCACTTCCTTGAAGTGGCCCAAACCCAGAGGCAAGGCAGACCACCCTGCAACCAAAGAATTCCAAAGACTCTCACTGCCCTGCAAGCATCCCATAATCCATAAGGGAGGTGGATTTTTGACCTGCCTGGTCAGATCTCTTCTCCAATAACCTGAATAAAGTCTGCTGTGGAGCCGGACCTTCCCTCTCATTTCTTTCCCTGCTTCTTCTAACACTAAGTACACAGTGTCCCATTCCATTTTAACTATCCAATATTGTTGTTCCAATTTTTGAGTTTCTCCTGCTGTCATAAAGAAATACAATGCCAAAATGAAAAGGCATGCACATTTCTGCCACTTCATGTTTGACAGACTTACATGAGGCAGCTACTATAATGTATATATATATGCTATATATGATGTTCTACCAGCTAGGGACCATTCCCATACATGGCTCCAGCACTCTAAAAACTTATAGGAGTGACACACAGTAAGTAAACAGTTAATCCTTGTAAAGAAACAAGTGAATGTATGATGAATGAAAAAAAAAACAAACCTAAGTGGGAAGACTGGCCATTCCCAAAAGTGAGGGAGCTTGCTGGGAGAGAACATTTTATTCAACCTAGAAGAAAGGATATGGTGTCAAAATATAGGGGTATAGGGGCTGGGGAGATGTGCTCAGCAGTTAAAGGCGCTTGCTTGCAAAGCCTTCCAGCCCAGGCAATTCCCTACAAATTTAAAGTAAAGCCAATGCAAAATAAATGCATGCATCTGTGATCTCACCTGCCTACAACAATGGGGATAGGTGGAGCCAGAAATCCTAAAGCTCACCAATAACAAGAGAACCCTGTCCTCACAATTAATGGCTTACCCATAACTGTGGGCTAACTCCACAATGCATGACCGTATACCTCAACAAGGATGGCCAAGGGGAGGGGTAGGTTACGGATGAGCCTAATAATGTACCAAACTGACTGTATTTGCTGAAATACTCGAACGTACTAATAAAAAAAAAATAAAATAAAATAAAATAAATATTTTTATAAACTGAAATAAAAAAAAACACCTAGAGTTTCAAGCATTTTCACTAAGGGTTACACAACCCATAGTTTTTTTTGTTTGTTTGTTTTTGTTTTTGTTTTTTGAGGTAGGGTCTCACTCTAGCCCAGGCTGACCTAGAATTCACTATGTAGTCTCAGGGTGGCCTTGAACTCAGGGTGATCCTCCTACCTCTGCCTCCCAAGTGCTGGATTAAAGGTGTGCACCACCATGCTCAGCTCCATATTGTTATTTCTGTTTCCAAGGAATGAACCTAAGACATAGAGAGAAGACACCTTGAGCACTCACTCGAGGTTGAGGCTGTTTATCTATATGTATATAGAACAGGGAAAAGCAAAAAGCACTCAAACTGTGGAGCAATTTTTCAATGCCAATCTGAGCTATTTGAGCTTAATCCTATAAAAAAAAATAATGGGGAGCCAGTATAACACAATAACTTTTATCTTGTTCTTTTTTTAATTTTTATTTATTTATTTATTGGACAGAAAGAAAGAGGGAGACAGAGAAAGAGAGAAAGAATGGGTGCCCCAGGGCCTCTAGCCACTGCAAACAAACTCCAGACACATGAGCCACCTTGTCCATTTGGCTAATGTGGGTCCTGAGGAATTGAACCTGGATCCTTTGGCTTTGTAGGCAATCTTCATGGCATCAAGGATATATAGGATAGACTGACATAGAAATAAACTAGGAGACCACTATGCTACCTATAGAATATGGAAACTATTAGTTCTAGTTATACATCAGCTCAGAGAAACAACAGAAATTTTGCAAAATATAGACTTAAATGATTTTAAGAGGAAAAGTTTATTGCCATCATTAAAGGCTATGGTAGATTTCCAAATAATGCCCATAACTGGTTTTGCTCCTCTACTTTCTCCTATACTAATAGCCAAATATCATGTAATATTAATAATTGTATTAATTAGCTGTGGTAATGTTGGATATGCTTATTTTTGAGCTTTAATTGTTGCTTCTTAGACTACATCATATCTTTCTTGCATCAAAGCTATGACATGATTCTGCACATGTGATAACTGAAGATTAAAGAAGTCTCCAAACAATCAAAAGTACATAGGTTACATATGAAGTTCTAGCTACCAGCAGTCTGAGCCCTTAAGGTATGAAGGGCATATGAAAAAAAAACTGTACATGTTCAAACAATATGTGTAACTTGTTAATGATAAATTGCATCTTGTTAAGTTTTGACATTACCTGTGGACCCATCACCAAAATCAAAAAAATGTATATTTATATCTTTTTCTGTTCAAACCCTATATCAAAAATCTAATAATCATGAACAACTTTATGGTATTTAATTGTGATTTAATAAAAAAAATTAAACATTCGTGCTGGTAAATTTTGACATAATAAAAATGAAATTATTTTGACTGTAAAAAAAAATGCACGTACTTCCAGGGCTTTCTAGTAAGTTTGATCATACAGTATGCATATATTTTACTAGTTTTTTTTTACCCAACATAAATTCCACCCATGTTGTTATACATCCATGCCCTTTTGTTGCTATAATAGTTACCTGTGCATTTCTGGGACAAAACTCCTGACCAGAAGCAGCTTGCGGAAGGAAAGGACTTACTTCTGCTTAGTTTCAAGGGGAAGAGTCATCATGGTGGGGAAAACATGGCAGAGCAAACAGCAGGGCATCATATCTTGTCACAGGATCAGGGAAGATGTAGTAAGAGTGAACTCATTTTGTCTGGCAAGCAGGGTTTACACTATAAAAACCCTCTCCTAGTGACACACTTCCTCCGGCAAGGTTCCACCTCTCAAAGGCCCCACAACCTTCCCAAACTGCCACCAGCTAGGGACCAAATATTCAAAACAAATGAGCCTATGGGGGACATTTAACTCAAACTACCACAACTGCGAAGCAAATGTCCCATAATTTCTTCAGCTATTCACATGATGATGAGCATTTGAGTTATTTTCAGTTTGGAGGTATGACAAATAAGCTGACAGATTTATATATGAGTCTATGAGAATCAATTCCACTCTCTTGGGTAAATATCTACAAACACAATAGCTGGGACATAGAGTAATTTCACATTTAACTTTTTAAGAAATTGCTGGGAGGGAAGGAGGGCTGTGGAAGGGGATTATGATCATGGTATATTGTTTATGTGTATGGAGGTTGTCACTAAAATGTTTTTTTTTTTAATTTACTTGATCTTAGATGTATGGATTTACATCTACACTCTCAAAAAAGAAAAACAGGAGCTGGAGAGAAGGCTTTGCAGTTAATGCACTTGCCTGTGAGTTACACTCATGGTTACACTGAGTTTAAAGAAATTACACAGGTAGCAAGCCAAGGATTTATGAAAATACCCACATGGTAGATCTGGAGTGTAGGAAAATATGCACATGACAATTCAGAAATCAAGGGGAAATCATACACATAATCAAAGAGAAAAGTTACTCCAAACTATAAAACAAAGACAAGTAGGAAAGCCATCAAAACCAAGAAACAGTTTTATGCTTCCCCCACCTCCCACCCTGGAACTGGACTCACGTGAGTCCTTGAGGTCCCAGTGTCTTAGACAGGCCAAGCAGAGAAGCAAAGCTGAGCTGAGCTGAGCCGAGCAGGCAGGGTTGGAACAGGCAGAAGACAGGAGCCTTTGTAGGCAAGGAGAAGATCTGATTTGTAGAAAAGGAGGGCAGATGGTAGGGCCAACCCATTTGGGCAGTCTATCCAAGTAGTATGCTAGAGTGTGGACAAGCAGGAGGCAATGTAGATCATTCTCTATCAGACCAGAGTCCACTTTTGTGATGGCATGTGGGGTGGCCTCTCATGGCTCTCTTTGACCCTCAATCCCTAACTAAAACTGTCTTGACAAAGCTATCTTTCTGGGCTGGAGGGATGGCTTAGCAGTTAAGGCACTTGTCTGCAAAGCCAAAGGACTCAGGTTTGATTCCCCAGGACCCACATGAGCCAGATGCACAAGGGGGGAAACATGTCTGGAGTTCATTTACAGTGACTGGATCCCTGATGTACCCATTCTCTCTCTCTCTCTCTCTCTCTCTCTCTCTCTCTCTCTCTCTCTCTCTCTCTCTCTCTCCTCTCTCTCCCTTTTTCTCTCTGTCAAATAACTAAATAAATATATTTTTTAAAAAGCTATCTTTGTACCAGGGTGTGGTGGCGCACACCTTTAATCCCAGCACTCAGGAGGCAGAAGTAGGAGGATCGCTATGAGTTTGAGGCTACCCTGTGACTCCATAGTGAATTCCAGGTCAGCCTGGACTAGAGCAAAACACTACCTTACAAAAAAAAAAAAAAAGAAAAAGAAAAATTATAGCATCTTTCTCCTATCCTCCTTCAATAGGCAGGTACACCAGACTCTCCAGCACCTAGCATGGCCAGTATTGAAGTTGGGGCATGTTAATATGTGTATCAAGGCTCCACTAGAGGTTGGGGTTGCATTTCCCTGATAGCTACTTATTTTGAACATCTTTTTATAGTTTTATTTTGTACCCATATGACTTCACTGAGGAAATATTTCAGGTGAAGTGGAGTAAGTCCGCCAACTTTGTTCTTTTGCACTGTTGTTTTAACTACTGTATTAACATTTCATTTCCATGTGGGTTTCCAAATTGACTTGTCAATTTCTATAATTTGTCTTCTAGGATTGTATTAAATATATGTATCAATTTGGAGACAATTAATGTTAATATAATCTTCTAATTGATAAGCAGAGTTTACCAATTTTCTTCTGCCTTTCTTTTTTTATTTATTTTTACTTATTTATTTAGAGAGGGAAAGAGGCAAAGAGAGGGAGAGCGAGAATGGGCACACCAGGGCCTCCAGCCATTGCAAACGAACTCCAGATGCATGTGCCACCTTGTGCATCTGGCTTACGTGGGTACTGGGGAATCAAACCAAGGTCCTTTGGCTTTGCAGGCAAGTGCCTTAGCCACTAAGCCACCTCTCCAGCCCCTACTTCCACCTTTCTTTAGCTTATCTCAGAATAATATATAGTTACCAATGTACAAATTTTACCTTTTGTCAAATTTATCACTAATGTTAGAACTAGAATGACTCCATCTTTGAACTATGACCCAACCACCCCTCCCAATTATCACATTCCCAGAACCTGGACCACCCATCCCCATTGTCAGTTTCCTGGAATGACCTAGACCACCCATCGCCATTGTCACTTTCCTGGAATCATCCAAACCACCTGTCTGATTATCACTTCCTTGAAGTGGCCCAAACCCAGAGGCAAGGCAGACCACCCTGCAACCAAAGAATTCCAAAGACTCTCACTGCCCTGCAAGCATCCCATAATCCATAAGGGAGGTGGATTTTTTACCTGCCTGGTCAGATCTCTTCTCCGATAACCTGAATAAAGTCTGCTGTGGAGCCGGACCTTCCCTCTCATTTCTTTCCCTGCTTCTTCTAACACTAAGTATACAGTGTCCCATTCCATTTTAACTATCCAATATTGTTGTTCCAATTTTTGAGTTTCTCCTGCTGTCATAAAGAAATACAATGCCAAAATGAAAGGCATGCACATTTCTGCCACTTCAATGGTTTGACAGACTTACATGAGGCAGCTACTATAATTATGATGTTCTACCAGCTAGGGACCATTCCCATACATGGCTCCAGCACTCTAAAAACTTATAGGAGTGACACACAGTAAGTAAACAGTTAATCCTTGTAAAGAAACAAGTGAATGTATGAATGAATGAAAAAAAAAACAAACCTAAGTGGGAAGACTGGCCATCCCAAAGTGAGGGAGCTTGCTGGGAGAGAACATTTTATTCAACCTAGAAGAAAGGATATGGTGTCAAAATATAGGGATATAGGGGCTGGGGAGATGGCTCAGCAGTTAAAGGCGCTTGCTTGCAAAGCCTTCCAGCCCAGGTTCAATTCCCTAGCATTCATGTAAAGCCAGATGCAAAATAATGCATGCATCTGTGATCTCAACCTGCTACAACAATGGGAGGTGGAGCCAGGAGGATCTAAAGCTCACCAGATGCAAGAGACCCTGTCTCAAAGAAGGTGGAGCGCAAACACTTGAAAGTTGTCCTCTAACTTCCACATGTGTCATGCATACCCTCCCATACATACAAACACAAATAAATTATAATATATATGTATATGTATACATATACATATGTGTGTGTTGTGTGCATACACATTATATATGAAGAGAGAATATTTATGGGGAGAGAGAATATATATGGCATATATATATATATCTCAGAAACTGAGGGAAGGGGAAATGAAGTTATTGCTTGATAGAGTTTGAATCTTGCAAGATGCAAAGAGTTGTATGAATTGATGGTGATTATCATAACACAGAAATATTATGAGCTATAAATTAAAATAGTTATAATCAAAGATTTTATTTGTATATGTTTCACTGTAACATTTTTAGATAAGTAAGTTAGATGATAAAGTTGCCTTGGAAATATATCATCAGAGATAAGAGTATGTCTTTTTGTGATGCTTTTATCAACAACAAAAACCCCTTTATTTTTAAAAAATATTTTTATTTATTTATTTATTTATTTGAGAGAGAGATAAATAGGCAGAAAGGGAGAGGGGAAGAGAATGGGTATATCAGGACCTCTAGCCACTGCAAACAAACTCCAGATATATGCACCACCCTGTGCATCTGGCTTACGTGGGCCTGGGGAATAGAACCTTGGTCCTTTGGCTTTGCAGGCAACTGCCCTAACCACTAAGCCATCTCTCCAACCCCCAAGCCCCCTTTTTAAGTAATCCAATAATTGCTTTTCTCTAAGCTCCTGATAACAAAATGTTTTTTGTGATTGTGGTCATAGTGGCAGTGGTGGTGCTAGTCTTAAAAACTGTAACAGGGGAGTTTTTTTCTGCATATGTGCATGTGTATGCATGATGGGGGGTGTGCACCATCATGTGTGCATGGAAATTAGAGGACAATCTCAGGGTGTTGGTCCTCTCCTTTCATCTTCTTTTCCAGACAGCATCCTTCATTGTTTCCTGCATTGCACAAATCTAGCTGACCTGTGAGCTTCTAGATTTTCCTGGATCCACCTCCCATTGCCAAAGGTGTGTTAAGATCTCAGGTACTTGTGCCATTTTGTGTCTGGCTTTAAGTGGGTGCTAAGGAATCAAACTCAGGCTGGCAGGCTTGCAAGCAAGTGCACTGATCCATCTCCCCAGCCACTCCCTGAACATCAGATGTGATCTTGAAAAACTGCATATAAATGGAATTTTCACAAAAGCAAGGTTTCAAATGCACAGGACAGTTATTTATAGAAATCCCACTTTGCATCCCTAATATATTTCCCATAAATCCCCATGTTTAATATCAGCTTTAATATAAAAGTAGCTGTTATAGTTACCTCTACATTGCTGGGACAAAGCCCATGGCCAAAAGCATGGGAGAAAGGTTTTATTCTAGCATACAGTCTCAAGGGGAAGCTTCATGATGGCAAGGAAAGATGGTAGAGCACAGGCTATACATCACCTCCTGCTAGCAGGTGGAAAACAGCAGCAAGAAAGTGAGCCTAGCTCTAGCAAAGAGGAGCTGGGTTATAACACCCCAAAACCCACCTCCAGTAACACACCTCCTCCAACAAGGTTCCACCTCCCAAATTTCCACCAATTGAGGACCATACATTCAAAACATTTGTTTATGGGGGACACCTGATTCAAGCCACCACAATTGCCTCATATCTATTGTTATTTTTACTAGACATTGTTTTAGGCTCTTTTTTAACTTTTTAAAAATTTTTTCTTTTGTTCATTTTTATTTATTTATTTGAGAGCAACAGACACAGACAGAGAGAGAGAGACAGAGAGAGAGAGAGAATGGGCGTGCCAGGGCCTCCAGCCACTGCAAATGAACTCCAGATGCAGTGCACCCCCATGTGCATGTGGCTAACATGGGTCCTGAGGAATCAAGCCGCAAACCAGAGTCCTTAGGCTTCACAGGCAAGTGCTTCACCGCTAAGCCATCTCTCCAGCCCTCTTTTTTTTTTTCTTTACAATTTTTTAAATATATTTTATTTATTTATTTATTTATTTATTTATTTATTTATTTAAGAGAGAGAGAAAAAGGGAAAGAGAGAGAGAGAATGGGCACACCAGGACCTCCAGCCACTGCAAATGAACTCCAGGAACACGTGCCACCTTGTGCATCTGGCTTACATGGGCCCTGGGGTATCAAACCGGGGTCCTTTGGCTTTGCAGGCAAATGCCTTAACCTCTAACCCATCTTCTCCAGCCCTGTTTTAAACTTATTAAGGGTACAATTCAGGAGATCTTCAGGCCTTCACAGAGTTGTACAACTATTACCATTGTCAACATCAGAATAATTCATCACCTGCCCCTCCACCCTTCAGCAGTCCACCCCAGTGCCCCGCCTCTCTCTCACTGTTCCTTCTTGCATCTCAGCTCTCTCACTTTTCTTCTGCCAGAAGTAGAATCTGCTCCCAATCAGGAAGTAGCAGTTGCAACATCTCAAGCCAAATGTAGAAACAGTTTCCTTAATTCCTCTGCTTCCAAATGGAAAAAATATACATGTATTCTTTCTTTTTGAGTTGTTTCTTTCTAGGATGATGTAATTCTTAAGGCTTGAGTAGTTGCTGAGAATAGTACAGTTGAACCTTGGTATAAAAGAATATGTTACTAAAGTTTTCTCCTTAGTCTTACTTTTAAAAAATGGATTTCCTCTCTGTCTCTCTCTCTCTCTCTCTCTCTCTCTCTCTCTCTCTCTCTCTCTCTGTCTTCCTTTGTAAAATAAATAAATAAATAAAATTAAACATTTTAAAAGGGCTGGAGGGATGGTTTAGTGGTTAAGGCATTTGCCTGCAAAGCCAAAGGATCCTGGTTTGACTCTCCAGGACCCACTTAAGCCAGATGCACAAAGGGCGCATGCATCTGGAGTTTGTTTGCAGTGGCTGGAGGCCCTAGCACACCCATTTTCTCTCTCTCTCTCTCTCTCTCTCTCTCTCCCTCCCTCCCTCTTTATCTCTCTCAAATAAATAAATAAAACATATTTTAACAAAATAAAATTAAAATTAAAAATGGATTTCCTCTCTCTCCCTCTTCCTCTTTCTCTGTCAAATAAATAAATAAAAATAAAACATTTTAAAAGGGCTGAAGGGTGGCTTAGCAGTTAAAGCATTTGCCTGCAAAGCCAAAAGACCCAGGTTGGATTCCCCTGGACCCACGTTAGCCAGATGCACAAGGGGGCACATGCGTCTAGAGTTTGTTTGCAGTGGCTGGAGGCCCTGGCATGCCCATTCTCTCCCCCCTCCCTTTCTCTCCCTCTCCCTCTTTCTCTGTCAAATAAATGAAGAAATAAAAATAAAAATGGATTTCAAGATGGTTAGTGTTCAGCAAAGGCCCCTCAGATTAATAATCATTTCTAAAATATAAGGGAAACAGAAACTATCAAGTAGAGTCAGCACTCGGGATGTAAACAACTTTACCAGGTCTAGGGAGATTGTTGAGATGCACTAACTAAGCTGTCACTTGGCACTAGAGATGGTAAAGGCATATTTTATTCAGTACTGTTATTGATATATGAAGGAGACATCAATAGAACTGCCTAATTCCAGTTGCGTGGAAGTGGCTGTTTCGAGTAAGAAATGGAGAGCAAGCTAGAGGAAGAAGGTGGGCTTAGCAGAGCCAGGGAAGTGTAAAATAACAAACACAAGGGAGAATGTCAATGTGATTAGGCTGGGTGTGCTAATTGGCACTTATTTGGGTTTAGGGATAAATAAACTTCTCAGACCTTAAGGACAGGAAGTAGCTTTGAAAATTTGAGCAAGGCATTCATCAAAATTAGGACCCTAACCTTCTACAACGCCTGGGAGGCAAGAGTGCAAAAATGATGAGGGAGAGACTTTCCTTGAACATGTACATTAGAAAGAAGATAATTCTTGGTGCTAGAAGACTTAAATCTGATAGAAAGGATGTATAATTGCAAGGATCCTAAAATGACTACTCTAAGAAGGAGTTCTGGGCACTCTCGTAAACTTTTTCTTGGAAAAAATAATAATTCCTCCGTCAATGACTTTTCTGACAACCTGTTCATTGATAGAGATAGAATGAATAGGAATTCCCAAAGATAGACAGAATATATTCTTTTTAAAATTTGAAATAATTCTTAAATTGTAAAAGGTGAGTATGCATGATAAATTTTGGCCTTCTACATAGATTCAATGAATCATTTTAAATTTAATTTCATGTAAATATCTATATACTTAGATATTTACAGTGAAAAATAAGACTGGCTTGCCTTTTGAATATAGCTCTAGAGAGTTGGGTAGATATTTTCAAATAGACAGAAATATAGATATTTACCATCTTCTCTCTTCCCCCAAGATAACCTACTATACAAAGATGTTGAAGACTTGAGTAAGAATGATGAATGAATGTCCCAAAGTTTGGTACAAAATAAACACTCAATTCATGCCTTGAATGCAGAGGCATTTATAGTCCACATTGTACATGTAGATATTATTGTAAAATAATACAATAATATCTACTACATGGTTCAGAAAGATATGGTACTTTTTTTTTTCAAGGTAGGGTTTCACTCTAGGTCAGACTGACCTGGAATTCACTATGTAGTCTCAGGGTGGCTTCGAACTCACAGCAATCCTCCTACCTCTGCCTCCCGAGTGCTGGGATTAAAGGCATGCACCACCATGCCCAGCTATGTTACAATTTCTAAAGGTCAGTTAAAACTATGCTCTCTATTCCTGTTTTCTAATTTTTCTTCAGCTTTTCATTCCGATTATTTTATCTTTCTTGTATTTCCTCTTCTCCTCTTTTATTGGGATTATTCTTGCCTTAGTCCATTTTCTGCTGCTACAACAGCATGCCTGAGGTGGAGTAACTCATATAGAACATTTTCTTAGCCCATGTCTCTGGAAACTGGGAAGCTCAGGAGTATGGCCCTGGAAGGACCCTGTGCTCCCTCAGCATGCTGGAACAGGGACGGGCGAGCAGCTGTGTGCGAGGAGAGGGTATGTCAAAGGAAGATGGTGGCTATAAATTTCGCTAATCTGATACAAACTGTAATGCCCTCCACTAGGCATTTTGACTTTTACCTTTAGGAGCACTAGTGAGAAGAAATGTGTCAAGAATCTGTTCATCCAGATTGGTGAGGAAGCAAAGATGAGACAACACTGAAAATAACCTCTTCCAACATGATCCTACTGTGTAGCAGAGGGACTTCCAAACACCAGTGAAACATCCTTATGCGTGGGCTTTAGGATGGCATGTCCCAAAGTGTTCTGGAGACACTGTGATCAAACGCTTGTACAAAAACCTGGAATCCACAAAATTAGGGAAGTCTGTCTAGCCCAGTGCTCTCATGTGAAATTTAGTATCTCAAAGGCTCAAGAAGCTTTTCAAACTTTCCCAAAACCCCTTTTATTCATGTAAAGACCTGATAGCATACCACCAAACTAGTACTTTCCTGGAGAAATACCAAAACCAGGAAGGTAGAAACACAGACGTCCCTGTTTTCTCCCTTCCCAGCCCAGATGAGTACACAGCTTTGTTGATCCTGGGTGATCCACCAACTAGGAAAGCCCAGGTGTGCATGAACATTCTGTAAACTGAGTTTGCAGGTTACCTGTGAAGTTCTTCATAACAAGAATCGAACCTTCCATGAAGAGAAACCATGGCCTTGAGCTAGAAGAATCTCAGGCATTCACTTTAATACCATTATTCTACTGAAGCAAAGAAGAGGGGTGTCAGGGAAGACTGGTTATGGGGACAGAGTCATAGCACAGGGAAAAATATGGTAAATAACAGTAATTTAGTGGCACAGATTTCAATCAGTGACTTCTCTGTTGACTGAGAGGCTCTGTGGCTTAGACATTCCTCCTGGTACTGAAGTCACACATGGACATTTCCTTTAAAGTGGTTACTTAATCCTTTCAAGAGAGTAACTTCTCCCCTTGTCTTCAGAGCTTTTCCTGTGGCTTCAGTTTCTCAATAATCCTTATGACAAGAAGCACCTTGTAGGATGGCATCTTCTGGGCTGCTATGGTCATAGTTTAGTGCAATGTGTCTTAACTCCATTATGGTTTGGATGTGTAAGGACACAGAACATCAGCCCATAGGAAACGATCGACATGAATCTAGTTCATTTCTAAACTGGCCCTGCCTCAACCTACACCTACACAGGAAACCAAGTATCTGGTAAACTCACTTAAATTTTGGCTTAATCAAATCTGGAGTTGGAAAATTGGGTTGTTTGTTTGTTTGAAAATTGGTTTTATTACTATTATATTCTTTGCAAAGGTTATAATCATATACCCCCTTTCCCCCATGGCACTTTCCCTGAGGGCTCTCCTCAGTGGGGTTATTGGTGTTCACTGCTCAGTAATTAAGGCCTCAGTCCCTTTGGGTGGGGGCTGTGCCTCAGGATATTTATATCCATCCTGTGGCTCTTAAAATCTTCGCACTCCCTCTTCCACAATGGTCCCTGAGCCTTGGCAGGTCTGTTAGCAGTCTAGTTTAGTGTTGAGTTCTCTGTAGCCTCTGGGTTTCTGATTAGATGAATTGGAGAAATAATAATTGGGGTCAAGGGAGTTTCTTCTCAGTAGGGAGTGTGATGCTACCATAGAAAACAAAGTTGGGTGAACCATGCAGAACATTTGACTTAATCATTGCTTCATGTTTACACATTAGGGTATCCTATTGCTGCTCTATCAAATTAAACTTTTAGTTGTACATGTTTAACTTACTTTTAATTGTACTAATAATAAAGCATGTCATTTCTTCTTAATTTTCTTATTAGTTTCTTTTTATAAAAAGTTGTCCTCTTAGATCCCCTCTTCCGCACCCCAATTCTGCTGAGGGTCTTTGGTGGGGTTGTTGGTATTCATTGCGGGGACCAAGAGGCCTCAGTCAGTCTCTGCAGGGATGGGGAAACATGGTGTCTCAGGCTGTTTCCACCCACCCTGAGGCTCTTACTATCTTTCCATCCCTCTTCCCGAATGTTCCCTGAGCCTTGGTGGACAAGACAGAGATCTGACTTAGTGTTGCTTTCTCTGTTGCCTCTCGATCTCTGTTTTGATGAGATTTGAGTGTCTGTTGCCATTTCCCTGGAACTTGTTAGCAGACTAGCTGTGAGAGCATTATTCGTGTCTCCACTTCCTCTGTAACATCTTCTGGGCCAGGGCAGATGAGTTGGAGGTGTCCCCTCCATGATAGAGAGTTGGCTTTCTAGTCTTGATGCATTGATGTAACCTTGTTCTCCCCTCTATTCTCTTCCATCTGTAAAATAGAACAGATTCTACCCTATACCAACCACTGGGGAACCAGGAAGCCAGGGCCTATCCACCCCATATCTGTGGGCTGCCAAGGAGCCAGGAAGCTGGGGCCTACCCATTCTTATTAATCTTTAAAGTTCTTTAAATATGACATAGTTGTATCAAGAGAGCCCTGTACCTAAGCAGATGGCCTGTTCAACAGATTTGACTTGAGAGTTTGTGAACAGTAAAGAAATAAATAAATCCACAAAAGTCTCCAGAGATGAGCAAAGGAGACACTCCAGGGTCTCCTCCACATCTGGAAGGCAGGTAGAGAGAGAGTGTGTGCTCCAAGACTGTGGAGGAAACTGGAGCCCCTAAAATAAGACACACCTCAACAATAACATAATAATATACAACCTAAAGACCAGTCCCAACTGCGTATAGACAGTTGATATAACCAGAAAAGTTAAATGGGGAAGACTGTGGTGAATGACAGTAGCTAGTACTAACACAGTGGAGGAAGCAGCACTATGTGACATCCAGTGTTAGAGCGTCTGTCAAACATGCTTTCATATGCTCCCTAAAAGGAGACAAGGGCAGTGCTTGCTTTCTAGCCCTATCTTGCAGTGAGAATAAAAACAATGTGTCACACGGCTGGGAAGGGACCAAGTCCACAATTGTATTCAGACAGTCTGACTGCACAGGGAGGCCACATTCTAACCACATGAACATGAGGATCGGTGTCATCAGCATCCTGCTGCCGAATGTCATTTTTACAACGAATAGTTCCTATCAGGGAACCTGATTCAGTTGCTTTCCTTTAGGCAGAGAAACTTCTTTAATTATGTAAAACCTATTTGAGAACTGCTTTTTGACTCATTCCCTAGGGGAAGACAAGACCTAATATCTTCACATCTTAGAATTGACAAGTGTTTTATCTTTTCAAAGCTGTTTGGTTTTCTCTGTCAATCTTTAGGTGTTTTATGGTTTCACCAACACTGATGGGTAGTAATGACACTACCTCAAGAAATACTTCCAGTTTAGGATAGAGGGCTACGTCTCTTAGAAAACACAGAATATTATTCATTTCTAACTTTTCACCCCTCTACACTCTCACATCTTGGTTTTTATCTTGTTTTCTACCTGCACATTCATATTTTTCAAATTTTTATTTTAATTGACAATTTTTTTATGAGAGAGAGAGAGAGAATTGGTGTGCCAGGGACTCCAGCCATTGCAATAGAACTCCAGATGTGTGAGCCATCTTGTGGCCATGTGCAGCCTTGTACACTTGCATCACCTTTGTACGTCTGGCTTGTGTGGGATCTGGAGAGTCGAACATGGGTCCTTAGGCTTCTCAGGCAAGCACCTTAACTGCTAAGCCATCTCTCCAGCCCATTTAATTGACAAGTTTTAAACGTATATATGATATGTTTTGAACACTACCATTTCCCATTGCCTTCTCTTTCCCTCTTTCCTATCCACCTTCCACGGGACTCCTTCTTCTTCCCAACTACTTCTTCTTTGATGTCTTCCCTCGCCCTGTTAGATACACAGGACCCACTGAGCTTAATTAGGACTGCCAGCATGAGCATGAGGGGAGGATTGTTTGCCAGAGCACCTGCGATTTTCCAGTGGCTTCACCACTGAAGAAAATGTCTCCTACTCCCATGAACTGCAAGTAACTCCTCAGGGAAGGATGGGGGCCTCTTGTCCTCCTCCATAATTAGTGACAGAATGTTGATGGGCCCAGTGCTGTGCAGATAGTAACAGTTGGTGTGAGGTTGTGAATGCAGTAGCCACTTCATGTAAAAATGACTGTGTTGGGGACTTCTGATCAAGATGGCGACCACCTAACTCCGCCGCACCTGCAGGGGAAAGAAAGGCAAGGCATTAAGGGTTCACTGGGTCTTTTAGGGGAGAGAAATCTCTAATAGATCACCAGTGGGAGGGCACAGAGAGAAAATAAAAGGGAATCGCTGATTCCCTCGCTTGTGGGTAGCCCACCAGTCCCCCAAGCCCCCCAAGCAGCCGCTATACCCACAGTCCCAGCTCCAGGATACTCCTACACTTACAGTAGGAAAGGGGACCCAGGCCAGCATAGTTCTACTTACCTCACTGCACGGGGCAATCACCCTGCTATCCCCGCCCATGTGTGACCTTGGGCAGGCTCCGCCCACTGGCCGGCTCAAGCTCAAACTCAATCAGTCCATCTGCCACCACACACTCACCACCCATCTCCACTTCTGCAGGCTTAGCCTGCTCTGCCCATTTGCCCACTTACTGCTCCGGCCACCCACCCATCCAAGCGCGAGCTCAAGTCCATTTCACCTGCCAATGCAAGCTCAGGCTCGCGCTGCCTGTCTGCCCATGCCAGCTCAGGCCCAATTCCCCTGCCTGTCTGCCATGCTGGCCGCCCACCAGTGTCCTGCTGCACACAGGCTCAGGCTGCTTCAGTGTCCCAGTTTCCTGCCACACATGAGTTTAGGCTGCTTTGGGGCTTGGTGCTTCAGCGTCCCTCCGTGTGCAAGCACAGGCTGTTTTGGCGTCCCACCATGTGATAGCTCAGGCTGCTGTGGCCTCCCTGCCACAGGCGAGCTCAGACTGCTTTGGCATTCTGCCAAGTGAGAGCTCAGACTGCTTCAGCATCCTGCCTCAGGCTGCTTCAGCTTCCCACTGTGCTTCAGCTCAGGCTGATCCGCCCACCCACGTGTTAGCTCAGGACCACTCTGCCCATCTGCTTGCCCGCCTGCTAGCTCAGACTAGCTCCCCCAAGAGGCACCAATTCCCCCATTCATCAAGACCACAGTCCTACTCTCCCTGCCCATAGACTGTGATGGGCAGACCACAGCACAAAAGGAATAACATGAAAAATCAAATGAAAGTAAATCCAGTAAGATCACCCAGTCTGACAATGAACATCTCTAATCAAAACATAAACAAGACATTAGGATCAGAACAGCAAAATGAAGCTATGACCAATGCAACCTGACCAAGCTACTGGCAGAACTTGCAGAAAAGTAACAAAGGACCAATAATCGTGTGGATGCTGCCATCCATAGACTAGACCTAATAGATAAGAAAATGGAAGGAGTTCAAAGACAGTTAAGAAACACGAAGGAGAAGTGGAAAAAAAGAGGACCTCAAAAATCAGCAGGTGATGCTAAATGAAGACATAAAGAAATGCAAGGATGAATTCCAAGAAGCATCAAGAAAATCAGAAAATGATGTGAAAAGGGAGATTGACAGAGGGATGGAAACTATACATAGAAAAATAGTAGAAAATGCAAACCTAATTGAACAAGTTCAAAACTCTCTAGAAGCTATCAATAATAGAGTCAGCCATGTGGAGGATAGAAACACTGATCCAGAAGAAAGACAGAAGAAACAGTTCAAGAGTTCAAAAGTTTCAATAAGTTCAAAAAGTTTAGCCGGGCGTGGTCGTGCACGCCTTTAATCCCAGCACTCGGGAGGCAGAGGTAGGAGGATTGCCGTGAGTTCGAGGCCAGCCTAAGACTACATAGTGAATCCCAGGTCAGCCTGGGCTAGAGTGAGACCCTACCTCGAAAAACAAAACAAAACAAACGAACAAAAAAAGTTTCTGTGAACAGAACATGAGGGAATTGTGGGATACACTTAAAACATCCTAACATGCAGATCATGGGAATACCAGAAGGGGAAGAAATTCAGACCAAAGGCAGGGAAAACATGTTTAACAAAATAATTGAAGAAGGGCTGGAGAGATGGCTTAGTGGTTAAGCGCTTGCCTGTGAAGTCTAAGGACCCCGGTTCGAGGCTCAATTCCCCAGGACCCATGTTAGCCAGATGCACAAGGGGGCACATGCATCTGGAGTTCATTTACAGAGGCTGGAAGCTCTGGCGTGTCCATTCTCTCTCTCTCTCTCTCTCTCTCTCTCTCTCTCTCTCTCTCTCTCTCTCTTTCTCTCTCTCTCGCTGTCAAATAAATAAATAAACAAAAAAAATTTTTAAAAAGTAATAATAATCGAAGAAAACTCCCACATTTTCTCAAAAGAAAGGCCCATCAAAATACAAGAAGCTAACAGAACTCCAAACAAATTGCACCAAAGGAGAAACTCTCCAAGACATATTGTCATTAAGACTCTAAACACTGACACCAAAGAGGAAATCCTAAAAGCAGCTAGGGAAAAATAGCACATCACTTTTAAAGGTAACCCCATCAGAATTACTTCAGACTTCTCAATGGAAACCCTAAAATCCAGAAGGGCCTGGAATGGAACACTGCAAAGTCTAAGAATGTATGGCTTCCAACCCAAACTACTTTACCCAGCAAAAGTATCCCTCATAATCAATGATGAAAGAAAAGCTTTCCATGACAAAACTCAGCTCTACAATTATATGAACACAAAACCAAACCTTCAGAAAGTATTTCAGGAAATTCTCCACATAGAAAAATCAAATAATCAACCTCAAATGCCTACAAGAAGCAGATCACAAAAGCAAACTCAGAGAAGGCACAAAAAACTTCAAAGTCCATGAAAACACCAAACCACATATACCAACACAATATAGCAGGGATCAAATCAAACCTCACAGTCATTACCCTAAATATTAATGACCTTAATTCAACCATCAAGAGACACAAGCTAACAGGATGGATTAGAAAATTAGACATCTCAATCTTTTGTCTTCAAGAAACCCACCTCCCCACTAAAGACTGACACCTCCTCAGGGTGAAAGGGTGGAAAACAATATTCCAAGCAAATGGGAATAAGACACAAGCAGGTATAGCTATATTAATATCAGATAAAATAGACTTTGAACCAAAAATAATCAAAAAAAGACAAAGAAGGTCACTTCCTACTTATCAAGGGAATGATCCACCAAAAGGATATCACAATCATAAATCTTTATGTATCAAACACAGAGGCACCACAGTTCATAAAACAAAGCCTACTTGACAATAAAACAGAAATAACCACCAACACCATCATAGTTGGTAACTTCAATACACCATTATCAGTAATAGACAGATCATCCAAACAGAAACTCAACAGGGAAGTAAGAGAGCTCAACAAAACCATAGATCACTTAAACCTAACGGACATCTACAGAACATTCAATCCCAAATCCACAGACTAAACATTCTTCTCAGCAGCCCATAGAACATTCTCTAAAATAGATCATATACTGGATCATATATATTTGTGTCTCCATATATTTAGGAAGATTGACATAGTTCTCTGTATGATATCAGATCACAATGCTATATTGCTAGAAATTAACAACAAAAAATGCACCAAGAATCCCATCAGCTCCTGGAAACTGAACAGCACACTTTTAACTAATAAATGGATAGTGATGAAATAAAAAAACACACTGCAAATTTTCTAGAAATGAATGACAATAAGAACACATTGTACCAAAACGTATGAGACACAATGAAGGCAGTCCTCAGGGGAAAATTCATAGCACTAAATGCCTTCATAGCAAAGACAGAGAGATCCCAAATCAATAACCTAACCATCCACCTAAAAGCACTGGAAAAGAAGAAGAATCCAACCCAAAAAGCTCTAGATGGAAAGAAATAATTAAGATCAGAGCAAAAATTAATGAATTTGAAACTAAGAAAACAATTATGAAAATTGACAAAACAAAGAGCTGGTTCTTTGAAACAATAAACAAGATTGACAACCCCCTGGCCAATTTGATCAAGCAAAAAAAGAGATGCTTCAAATTAACAAAATTCGAAATGAAAAAGGAGAGATCACAACAGACATAAGTGAAATTGGGAGAATCATCAGGACTTATTTCAAAAACCTCTACTCCACAAAACTGGATAATGTGGAGGAGATGGATAAATTCTTGGACGCATACCAACTACCAAAGCTGAACACAGAGCAGATTAATCATCTCAATCAACCCATCATACTCATAGAGATTGAAAAAGTAATAAAAAACCTCCCAAAAAAGAAAAGTCCAGGACCAGATGGCTTCTCAGCTGAATTCTATCAAACCTTCATGGAAGAACTCAAACCAATCTTCCTCAAACTGTGCCACACAATTGGTGAACAGGGAAAGCTACCCAACTCCTTTTATGAAGCTAGCATCACCCTAATTCCAAAACCAGGCAGAGATGCCACAAGAAAAGAAAACTACCGGCCTATTTCCCTGATGAATTTAGATGCAAAGATCCTAAACAAAATCCTTGCAAACCGAATCCAACAACACATCAAAAGCATTATCCACCTTGACCAAGCGGGATTCATTCCAGGAACACAGGGGTGGTTCAACATACGGAAATCTGTCAATGTAATACACCACATAAACAAGGTTAAACATAAAAACCACATGATCATTTCCCCAGGACCCACAATAGCCAGATGCACAAAGGGGCGCATGCATCTAGAGTTCATTTGCAGTGACTGGAGGCCCTGGCGCGCCCATTCTCTCTCTCTATCTGCCTCTTTCTCTGTCTGTCTGTCACTCTCAAATAAATAAATAAAAATAAACAAATATTTTTTAAAAAATAAAAATACAAAATATATATATCCAGAGAATAGCACTGTAGGTAGAATGACCCAATAGCTTCTCACAGTGTAACAGAGATTCATTTGAAGCTCTCTGTGCCCCAACCCCACCCTTTCTGCTGAAGGGAGGCATTCCTTCAGCTCCTGGTTGGTTACTGTGGTGGTTTGATTCAGGTGTCCCCCACAAACTTACATGTTCTGAATGCTAGGTCCCCAACTGATGGCAATTTGGAAATTAAAGTCTCCTGGAGGCAGGGTATTGTTGGGGGCAAGTGTATGGGTGTTATAACCAGGCTCCTCTTGTCAGTGTTTGGCACACTCTCCTGTTGCTATTGTCCATCTGATATTGGCCAGGAGGTGATGTCCACCCTCTGCTCATGCCATCGTTTTCCCCTGCCATCATGGAGCTTCCCCTCAAGTCTGTAAGCCAAAATAAACCTTTTTTCCCACAAGCTGCTCTTGGTCAGGTATTTTCTGACAGCGATGTGAACCCGACTGCAACAGTTACCTATAGGAGGACAAGGTCCACTGTGTGGCTCCTGTGAAGAGCATGACAGCAGACTCTCTCTATTGACAGTGACCAACCGGCACAGCCATTTCCCGTATGATATCCTATTGCAACCTGCTGTCCCATATCCCATTAAATTCCTCTGCAGCTCTCATCCCCCTCAAAGGTGTAGATTTGAGTTGGAAAAGTCTCCTCTATTTTCCTCAGGGCTGGTCTTGAATTAACCTATTCCCTTCTACAAATTTCTATCTTCTAGTTTTTGATAAGGTAGCAACAGTGCAAACCTTGGAATCTAGTACCAGCAGTACATTAATTTTTAAAAATACTATAAACTTTAATCTGACTGTCCTCTACCCAGATTAGACCTTACATAGAATACATTTAGGCATGATGTTTCTGACAGCACACTGGTGACTCAGATATGTAAGAGAAGAAGAATTCTGCAAGCTTTGTTAATGATTAAATTATTCACTGAGCACTGACTGGGGCCAGAGATGGAAGAAGGCAGGTTGGAGAATAGATGGCCAAAGGTCAAGTATCTCAGTCTTCCAAAGCCTGCCACATTCCAACATTCCTCTAACTGCTCACCCTCCCTAGGCAATGCCATCAGCTTCCACCTTCCAGTCTTCCTGGTATCTCTTGCTTCTTGATTCTTCAATCTTAATATTCAGCCCAGTGACTCCTCTTCACACCAAAATGTACCTCTACCCAGGAACTGGACATCCAGGGGGATGTGGTTGATTTTCCTCTATCAGCTAGTCAATGGATCACCACCTTCTGTACAGAGCATAACCTACAGTCATCGAAGTTTATGTTGTCAAAGCAAAGAACATTCCAGAAACTGGAACAGAATTACTTTCAGAAGGGGAACCTTTCAGTTGGGGAAACAAGGGGAGAAGCTTTGCAGTGGATGCCTTTTCTACTTTTTTAAAGTTGGTACGACACTCTGTTATTTCCTATTTAGAAGATTTTTTAATTTTTTTTAATTTTTATTTCAAAGGTGTTTATTTTTATTTATTATTTATTTATTTGAGAGAGGCAAAGAAACAGGCAGGTAGAGAGAGAAAGAGAGAGGGTGGGTGTGCCAGGGCCTCCAGCTGTTGCAAATGAGCTCCAGGTGTGTGTACCCCCTTGTGCATCTGGCTTATGTGGGTCCTAGAGAATTGAACCTGGGTCTTTTAGCTTAACCACTAAGCAATCTCTCCAGACCTTTAATATATTTTATTTACAATATGTGGATTGCCAATTTGGTTCTGAACATCCAGATAGCTTAAGAAATGAGTGAAACAGGGCTGGAGAGATGGATCAGTGGGTAAATGTGCTCTGTGTACAAGCATGAGGGATTAAAGTAGTCTGAAACCACCTCAGCTTGAATCTGTAGATCCCATGAAAACAGGTAGGTATGGCCACACACTCTTGTAGCCCAAATCCTTCCAAAGGAATCAGAGACTGGGGAACCCCTGGGCTCATGAAAACCAGTAAGTTCCAATATCAGTAAGACTCCGGCTCAGTATGAGACTAGGAGGGACAGTGATGGAGCAAGAAACCGCACATTCTGCTTCGGTGACCACAGGTGAGTGCCCTGCCCTCTCCAGCACAGGCCAACACATGTTGTGTTGCAAGGACACAATCATGTGCATACACCATGCATACAGGCAATACAACAAAAAGAGAAAGGAGGGAAACATAACTAGAGATAAGTCACATGTGCACTGAGATAAAACAAAACCAGGAAGGACCTCAGGACAAGCCCAGCCTTTGCTGGCTGGAAACAACATCACAGAGGAAATCTTCTGTGGAACCACCTAATGAAGAGCACAGCAAATAGACAGATCCTTAAGAACATTCCAGATGATTTCAATGGTAACTTTTGGGCTTTTTGTCCTTGGCACATGAATCCTAACAAGCCAAAGGCTTAACCCCAAAGTATACTTGGTGCAGCCATTCCCCCAGGAGCCAACCCTCTCGCTGGAATGGATTCAGGTGCTCCAGTCAAAGTAGCCCTCATAGCACGCTCAGTACCAGAAAGCCCAAATCTTTTGTTTTAAGAACACATATGACAGATACCAGCACAAGTCAAGAGTCTCTGGAGATAAAGCAGTCCAGGTCTGTGATTTTTCCCAGCTTCACTGTTTGCATTGTAGAACAGATTCTTGTCTTGGCTAGATGTTTGGAAAAGATAACTTACTTCT
Source organism: Dipus sagitta (assembly GCA_036346955.1). Lineage (NCBI taxonomy): Eukaryota > Metazoa > Chordata > Mammalia > Rodentia > Dipodidae > Dipus > Dipus sagitta. Next base: position 112,822,418 of record CM070771.1, read on the forward strand.
AAGATCCTTTCAACATACTATCTTGAAATTACTTATTTAAGCTTCAGTACATCTATGTATTAAGAGGATTTATTCAAGTAAATGTAAGGCCTGTTGCCTGTCTTATTTATAAGGCTTCCAGGCAACCAGGAAATCAGTTGAATAGAGTTTAGTGCTATCAGCATTTGGATGAAGGAAGCTGAAAGAGCTAAATTTGCAGCTTGTGAGGTATTTAAGAAGAGGAGCCAGGAGTTCTGAGTCCCAATTCCACATCTATTTTCTTTCAGTGCTTAATAAAATTAAGTAGTTCTCTCCCAAAGAAGCTACACTGCTCTATCTCTTACCCCAGATCTTACCTCAGACAAAGCCACAGTAAAACTCACAGAGCCAACATCTACACACACACACACACACACACACACATACACACACTCACACACGCTTCAAAATTAAGAGGTTCCTTTACTTAAAGGGGGGGAAGAATGAGAAAAGGAAGGAAGGGAGGGGAAAGAGGAAAGAGAAAGAAATGGACCACCCAAGGGGAGGAGAAGAGAGGAGAGCAGAACCCAGGTGGGCATCGTGTGCAAGAGAGGGTGAGGAGAAGGCGAAAGTCATTCCATCCAGCCTGATGCTCAGTCTTGCTGTGCAAGTCATCTCACTTTCACTCGGTCACTCCCTAAAAGGTAAGCACCGCCCTTAGTCTGGCTAGCCTGGGCCGGAAGGGAACCTGGAAAAGGGAAAAAGGTTGGAGAACTGTCTGGCTGGGAGTATATGCAAACTAAATCAAATGTATTGTTCAAAATTTACAGTAGGTCATCTCTTCTTTTTTTCTTATTTCTTTTCAATATCGAATGAAGGGCTGACCAGCAAGGTCAAACTCCCCTTATTAATGAGGCATTGCTGGGGCTCTGTCTCATTAGGGCACTCAGAACGGTGCATTTACTGCAATTTGCAGCACTTAATAGAGAAAGGTCAGAGCAGGTCACGTTCAATTTCCACTTGGCAGAGGGAGGAAAAATGGAAGCAATTCATTTGCACAAATTTGAATAATTCTTCTCCGTCTCCTTTTCTTTATCTACTTATGGATAATTCCTGCATCTTACCCTCACTCACAATCATTTCAGAACTGCCAACTGCCAGATTTCTATGAAGGCTGTAATGGAGCTGACAGATTCTATGAATCCAGGTGTCAAAATAAAGCCGGCAGCGCCTTCTCCCGCCCCCTTCTCACAACAGGGAATAGGAGTTGCCTCTAGTGAGCTCTTAAACTTATCATAAATGTATCAAGATTGCTGTGGGCCATGAAACAGCTGTAGACAATTAATCTTTCCACAATCCTTCGGCATAAGAATTGCTTTCCCCGGCAGAGTAACATCTGCCGAGCTGGGGTGATTATTCACGGCCGATGGGCGCCACCATAGTTTTATGCATAGAGCCATCAGCGGCAATGAAGCAAAATTTATAGTTTTCCCTGGTTCAGTAAAAATAACATTTCAGCTGCATTAAAACATCATCCATCAGCATTGTCCCAGAGCCCAAGGCCCCATCTCATTCAAAGAAATTAAAAAGTATTCATTTTAATGCTAACTTCTGAAGCTTGCAACAGCATTGCTGCCAATGGGTGGGGGGCAATCATGAAGGAAGATGGGAGGAAGAGGTTAGCACAACAGAGCCGAGTATTAAATGTGCTACTAGCTAGTAAGGAAGCCCCAATCACTGGACTCTGGCTCTTATTTATTCATAAGCCCTGAGGGCTTAATCAAAAATCCTTGAATCAAATTGAACATCTAAAGAAAGTTATTCCACACGAGCAATGTAATTCTTTGCTTCAAGGGAAAAGTAGGAAATGGGTACCGAGGCAATAGCTGCCTTGTCTAATGCAGTAGATGCTTTGTTTCATTAAAACAGTTGTTTCAGCCAGGTGTGGTGGCGCACGCCTTTAGTCCCAGCACTCAGGAGGCAGAGGTAGGAGGATCAACCATGAGTTTGAGGCCACCCTGAGACTACGCAGTGAATTCCAGGTCAGCCTGAGCTAGAGTGAGACCCTTCCTCAAAAAAAAAAAAAAAAAGGTTGTTTCAGGGCTCAAGAGATGACTAAGGCACTTGCTAGCAAAGCCAAAGGACCCAGATTCAATTCCCCAGTACCCACGTAAACCAGATTCACAAGGTAGCACATGCATCTGGAGTTCGTTTGCAGTGGCTAGAGGCCCTGGTGCACCCATTCTTCTCTCTCTCTCTCTCTCTCTCTCTCTCTCTCTCTCTCTCTGTATGTGTGTGTGTGTGTGTGTGTGTGTGTGTGTGTGTGTGTGTATCTTCCTAGCTCTCAAATAAATAAATAAAATGTTTTTTGAACTAGTTTCAACATTTGTCCTCTGGAGCAAGATTTGCCTGGGGGGGAAGGAGCCAACTTTTGCTCTTGAACCTCACTCAGCATGATATAAGGCTTGGGGTTTTCTCTCAAAAGTGAAAGAATTACCCTATACTTTTGGAGCTCTACTTATAAAACATGATGAGTTTTATGCTGGCTATGGTGGTGTACTCCTGTAATCTCAGCACCTGGAGAGTTTAGAGGCAAGAGGATCAGGAGTTCAAGGACAGCCTGGAATAAATGAGACCCTGCCTCAAAAATAATAATGAATGAATGAATGAAAATAAAGAAAATGATGGGTTTTAGAACTGGAGTCATGGATATTGGCATCAAATAAAATAAAGGCCAGAGAAAGAAAGCCATGGTCCCATCTGGTCTACTGAAGCCTTTATACACAGTGGTATACACAAATATACCAAACTGCAAATAAACTAGAAATGTTGCATTCATACTCGTGCCTGCCACAGTTCATAAAGCTATTGTCATAATACTTAGAATCTCATGTAATGGGTCCACGCAGCCAACATTTATTTTGGCAATGTGCACCCAGTCCCATGCAATCTCCTGGGAATACAAGTACATCTAAAACAAAGGTCCTGCCTTTGAGCAGCTTATGATCCAAGAGGAATCACATAGACAAATAACTGTGATAAGTGATATAATAAAAGCATAAACAATATTCTGTGGTACTATAGAAAACACAAGTGCTCAGCTGGGAAGAATGGAAGAGAGATGTCTGTTCAATGGAAACATAGAGGGCATTTAAATGCCCACCATTTGAGGCATTAATAATTGTGTCATTACACATTGAAACGTTACTATTCAAGGTCACAAACAACTTGACTCCGGAAGTCACCAAACAGAGCTACGAAGTAATGAGGTAGGAGGTAAGGTCTGGGCTCTGGGCTGCGGCACTAATGTTCCCACGGCTGCCTTCACGTGTGGTTTTATAAGGCGCTGTGCTCTATAACGGAGCTCTCAAAATCAATGTTTGTCCTTGGCATGTTTTCATCCAAAAGTGAAAGCTAATCATTTTTTACTCATTGGAGATTCTCCTAATTTCACAGTCAATGAAACACAGATTTCACTGCAAGCCAAAAGTTGAGTTTCACAAAGGTCAAAAGGAAAGTTCAAGCTGCTGCGTCAGTGAGTGTCAAACCACAGGGTGAGATGTGCTGATCTGTCACAGCAGAGTGAGCCCAACACGGCAGTGACTCCCGGCCTGACAGGCAGCGTGGGGAGAGCTCCGAGCCCCACATATGCCCGCGTGGCAGCAAAGTCCTCCAGTAGCTTAGAGCTGATACTGCTCTTTTGGGTTCTCCAGTTAAAATAATACCAATGTTTTTAAAGATATTTGTATACTCTGACTTGATGAAAAGATGGCTGCAAATCTCTCCAATAATATTAGAATTAGCCAAATTTAAGGCATATATATTACATATATTGGCATAATATATGTGTAATTAGTTTAAATGTTTTTCAAGTATTTTACATATTACAAATATATCTTTGTGAATAACTTAAAATTATATAGAATAACTATATTCATGTATAAATATATCAGCAACTCTATAAAGATGAGTCTCTGGGTCTTTGTGTCTATTGAGATATATAGACATGTGAATGTGTATGTTGAAGTCTCATCACGAGCTCTTCCATAAAGCCTGGTCCTTCAGCCCTTGTTGAAGGTTTGCAAACAGACTGTCCAGGAAGCACAAAAGTTCTGGGGTGATGCAAGCTTTTGATCAAAAGCTGACCATATAAAAATACTTTCAGGGCTGGAGAGATGTCTCAGTGGTTAAGGCACTTGCCTATAACACCTAGCAACCTGGGTTTCAACCACCAGTACCCACGTAAAGCCAGATGCACAAGTGGTGTATGCATCTGGAGTTCGCTTGCAGTGGCTGGAAGCCCTGATGCACCCATTCTCTCTCTCTCTCTGTCTCTCTCTCTCTCTCGTTCTCTCTCTCTCTCTTCACTCTCTCTTTCCTTTCTGTGTATAAACAAATAAATAAATAAATAATTTCAATGAAAAAGAAAATTTTCCAGTATAAGGAGTATCTACTAATAAAGTTGGATTTAGAACTTACATACATTTCACATACATTAAATGAAAACAAAATCTGGAGCTCAGGAAGATCTTTTTCTAAGTGCCCAAAACAGTAAGACTACAGGAGGATTGTTTGGCTTTTGTTTGTTTCAAAAAAGGACCTTTCTATGGTCCTGAGTTCAAAATTCTCCTGCTTTACCCTCACAAATACTAGGATTACAGATATATGCTGCCATGCCCAGCTAGGAATATTGTTTTGAAAGAATAAATCCAGGGCTGGAGAGATGGCTTGGTGGTTAAAGGCTTTCAAAGCCTAACAGCCCAGGTTCAATTCCCCAGTACCCACCCAAAGCCAGATCCACAAAGTGACACATGTGTCTGCAGTTCATCTGCAATGGCAGGAGGCTCTGGTATGCCCATACTCTCTTCTCTCTCTCTGCCTCTTTCTTCTCTCCACTGTCTTTGTCTGCCTCTTTCTCTCTTTTTTTTTTTTCTCTCTCTCTCTCTCTTTCATAAATAAACAAAAATAATTTTTAAAAAGAAAATCCAGAATTAGTTGAGAAGTGGAAAGAACTCTATAAAGAAAATATGCCTTTTCAGCCATGTTTGTTGTTACAAAAACAGTATTATGGCCAACTGGCTATGTGAGTGAGGAATGTCCTTGAAAGTGGTCAGAGCTAGCCAGCCCTGCTTTGTTTCGGGGTTCTCTATAGGAAGCATGACTTCCACTCTGGAAAATAAGGCATCAATGTAATTTAACAGGAGAAAGGTAGAGGATAGCCAGGAAATAGCAGTTTTCCATAAATTCACATTATACAACCCAAAATGATTTAACTTCCAGGGTTTTGGGAAGATGCCACAGTCCCATAATCACGACCAAACTCTAGAGACATCACAGGAAAGGGAAATTCCCAGACCTTAGATGGGAACAAGCATCTATATTCTCAAAAGAAGTGAAAGTAGATACAAAAAAAACATTTTATATTGAATCCCAGGATAACTGATGATTTGTGAACATTAGAAACAAAAAAATAGGATTCACCTTGGATGAACTAGATCAGCCCTAGTTTTCCTAGATAACTTTGCTAACAAGCAGGAGGGGCAGAGGTTTGTTCCATCTTGATCTCATCAGAGCATTTCAGATCTCAAGATGGAGACGTGGGATGAGTGAAGTAGAATGTGCAGGATTCATAGTTGGGTGAACAGTATTAATTAAGAAACAGAAGGAACCCCAAGAAAGCTGGTATGTTGGAGTGCAGGGACGCAAATCTGTGTGTACTCATCATTACTTTGAGAAGGCTGCCTTACTCTCCTGCTGTGCTGGCCTAGCCCAAGAAGTGTTACCAGTGCCCAGGACTGCCGGCCTCACAATGTTCCAGTGAGCTGAGAGAGGACCTGGAGAGCCAGAAGTAGTGAGATCCCATGTGCTGCAGTCAGGTTCGCATTGCTGGCAGAAATCACCCAACCAAGAGCAGCTTGTGGGACAAAGAGGTTTATTTTGCCTTACAGACTTGAGGGGAAGCTCCATGATGGCAGGGAAAATGGTGGCACAAGCAGAGGGTGGACATCATCCCCTGGCCAACATAAGGTGGACAATAGCAACAGGGGAGTGTGCCAAACACTGGCAAGGGGAAACTGGCTATAACACCAATAAGCCCACCCCCAAACAATACACTCCCTCCAGGAGGTGTTAATTCCCAAATCTCCATCAGCTGGGAACCTAGCATTCAGAACACCTAAGTTTATGGGGGACACCTGAATCAAACCACCACACTATGTATGAAAACAAAGGTGGAGTCTAACATCCACAGTCATTAAATTGCAGCCCGCAAGGCAACCTCAAGCTACACTATGACCTAATAAAAGAACTGTTAAAGGCATATGTATAGAATAACCCAATAATCATTTAACATTCAACAAATAACATTCTAGGCTTCATTCAAGCCAATTTAATAGTGTACTGTCTATAAACAAAAAGTACAATTAGGGGCTGGAGAAATGGCTCAGAGGTTAAAGGCACTTGCTTACAATGCCTAACATCCCAGATCTGATTCCCTAGTATCTATGTAAAGCCAGATGCACAAAATGGTGCATGGGCCTGAAGTTCATTCTGGCATGCCCATACTTAATCCTCCCTCTCTCTCTCTCTGTCTCTCTCTCTCTCTCTTTCTCTTTCTCCAATAGGATTAGATACCCAGAAGTGCAATAGTCAAATTTCAAAACTTTTTTTTTTTTTTTTGTAGTACTAGGATTGAACTGAGGGCCTCAAATATGCTAGGCAAGCACTCTACCATTGAACTGTAGCCCCTGGCCCTCAAAACTATTTTAAAAATTAATAAAACTAGGACTGGGGATGTAGCCCAGTTAATAGAGTGCTTTGCCTAGTGTGCATGAAGCCCCAGCTCAGTCCCCAGCACCTACAAGTGTACGTGATGGTGCACATCTGTAATCCTAGTGCTTGGGAGGTAGAGATAAGAGGACCAGAAGTTCAAGGTCATCCTTGGCTACGTAGAGAGTTTGAGGCCATCCTGGGTTACCTGAGATCTTGTCTCAAACAGAAAGAAAAAGAGAGAAAAATTAAAGGATTAAAAGAAAAATGAGCCGGGTGTGGTGGCACAGTCCTGTAATCCCAGCACTCAAGAGGCAGAGGTAGGAGGATCTCCATGAGTTCAAGGCCACCCTGAAACTACGTATTCCAGGTCAGCCTGAGCTAGAGTGGGACCTTACCTCGAAAAACCAAAAATAAAAACATAAAAATAAAAGAAAATGAGCAAGAAGGAAGGAAGGAAGGAAGGAAGATGCTAATAAAACTAGCAATCCAACATTTTGTTTGCATTGGAAATAAACTCCAAAAGGAGCTGGGAAGATAGTTTAACAGTTAAAAAGCACTTGCTTACAAAGCCTGCAGGTCCAGGTTCAATCCCCAGTACCCACATAAAGTCAGATGCACAAAGTTAAGCATGTGTCTTGAGAGATGGCTCAACAGGTGAAGGTGTTTGCTTGCAAAGCCTACTGGCCCAGGTTCAATTCCCCAGCCCCACATATAAAGCAGGACCCAAAAAGTGGCACAAGTGGCTGGCATTCCATTTGTAGTAAGGAGGCCTTCAACTGACTGGGAATATACATCTGCAGTACATCCATTGTTCTACAAACGACCTAACTCCATCCTTCTGAACAGCTGAAAAACCCCATTGTCTACATCGAACGCACTTTTCTCTATTCCTCTCTTGACAGACACCTAGGCTTTTCTAACTTTCCTAAGTATGTCCCTTTTCTTTCCTTCTCTTGTCTTACTGTTCCAGCTAAGACATCAGCACCGTATTGAATATTATAATAATAATAATTAATGATAATATTGTACTACTGTTCTACCTGAGACTTCCAGCACTATATTGAATAAGATTGAAAATAGTTCACACGGTACTTTTGTTCCTGATGTTTGCTGAAATGCTTTGAGTTTTTCCCCATTTAGAGTGATGTGGGCTGTTTGTTACATGTAACCTTTATCATATGGAGATATGCCATTTCTATTTCTAGTTTCTCCACAGCATTCATCTATCATGAATGGATATTGGATTTTGTCAAAGGCCTTTTCTGCACCTATTGAAGTGATCATGGAATTTCTCTGTTTAAGTGCATGTATGTGATATATTTATTGATTTGCATATGGTAAACCATCTCTGGAATGAAGCCAACCTGATCATGACAAATGATCTCTTTTATATGTCCTTGAATGCAATTTGCAAGTATTTTGTTGATAATTTTTGCATCTATGTTCATCAATGAGATTGATCTGTAATTTTCTTTGTTGTTTTTTGCCTGGTTTTGTTATGTGGATAATACTGGATTTATAAATGTTTTCTTTTTCAAAAAAAGATTTGTTGATCTATTTATCTTTTATTCTATTTATTTGAGAAAGAGTGAGCAAGAGAAGGCAGCTAGGGAGAGAGAGAGTGGATATGCCAGGGTCTCCAGCCGCTGCAAACAAACTCCAGACTCATGAGCCACCTTGTGCATCTGGCTTTACATGGGTATTAGGGAATTGAACTCAGGTCCTTAGGCTTTGCAGGCAAGCACGTTAATCACTGTGCCATCTCTCCAGCCTAAATGTCTTCTTTTTTAATGAGTAATTGGAGAAGCATTGGTGTTGGTTTTTCTTTAAAGGTCTGGTAGAGATCAGCAGTAATCCATTTGGGTCAGGAATATTTTAGTTAGAAGACATTTTACCATTTCAATCTCATTACTTGCTGTAGATCTATTTAAATTGTTCTCATATCTTGGTTTAATTTTGATAGGTCATATATGTCTGGCAATTCATCCATTTCTTTTAGACTTTTCCATACTAGTGTAATATAGCTCTTTAAAGGTTTTCTGGCTTTTATTTGTTATACTGTCTTCCTTTTCATCTCCTTTTTTTTTTTTTGGTTTTTCAAGGTAGGGTCTTGCTGTAGTCCAGGGTGACCTGGAACTCACTATGTAGTCTCAGAGTGGCCTTGAACTCTGCTGTCTGAGTGCTTGGATTAAAGGCATGTGCCACCACACCCAGCACCATCTTTGTTTGTTTTTGTTTTTTTTTAATTTGGTTTTTCAAGGTAGGGCCTCACTCCAGCCCAGGCTGACCTGGAGTTCACTATGTAGTCTCAAGTTGGCTTTGAACTCGCAGTGATCCTCCTATCTCTGCTTCCCTAGTGCTGGGATTCACGGCGTGCACCACCACGCCCAGATTCCTTCTTGTTCATCTCTTATTTCATTTGTGTGTGCGTGTGTGTGTATGTGTGTGTGTGTAGTATGCATATGCACAGGCATGCGTGTGCCATGGTGTACACGTGGAAATGAGAGGACAACCTCAGAGCGTTGGTCGTAATCTTCCCGTGTTTAAGACAGGGTCTCTCTTGTTTGCTGATGTCAACACCAGACTAGTTGCCTCGCAATTTCAGAATGTTTCTGACTCCACTTCCCTTTTCCATAGGTGCACTGGGATTACATACACGTGTGCCATTTGCATCCAGCTCTCCGTGGGTTCTGGGGATCCAAACTGGTTGTCAGCCTCATACAGCAAGCACTTTTAACCAGAGCAGCCATCTCCTTGGCCCCATTAATTTGGATCTCCCCTGTTTTCTTTCTTTCTTTTTTTTCTTTTTCTTTTCTTTGTGTGTGTGTGTGTGTGTGTGTGTGTGTGTGTGTGTGGTGTATACACATGTATACATCCATGTGGCACTCCATGTGCTTGCTGGCGGTGACCAGAGTGAACACACAGCTCCATGGCTCTTCTACCTGTTCTTATATGAGCCAGAGTCAAGTGCTGGACCCAGAACTTGCCATTTTGGGGGAAAGCTCCAGTGAGGTTCAGGTCTCTGCTCACTGTGAGACTGAAGTTACAGACACATTGGCTGTGCCCAGCTGCCTGTGTGGGTCCTAGGATGGAACTTGTGCGGCCTCTCAGACCTCCTCGGGCCCTCGTGCTTGCACAGGAGTGCCTTAGCCACTGAGCCATCTCTCCAGCCTGGGTCTTCTCATTCTTTTTGTCCGTTTGGCTAAAGAACAAACTCCTTTTCACTTAGCCTTTGTTTTATTTCTTTTAATTCCATTTCAATAATTCTTGCCCTAATCTTAATTGTCATATGCTGATTTTTGGCTTGGATTGTTATTGTTCAAAGGCCCTAGGGTGCATCATTAAGATAGTTGAGATCTCTGATTTCTTTTAACTTTTTATTGAAATTTTCCATGTGTAGAGACAATGTACCATGACCCTAATCCCCCTCCTACCACCTTCTTTCCCCTGCTGTATTTCATAGTCTTTCTTTCCCCCCCCCCCAAGGTAGGGTCTCACTCTAGCTCAGGCTGACCTGGAATTTACTATGCAGTCTCAGGGTGGCCTCAAACTCATGGTGATCCCCCTACCTCTGCCTCCCAAGTGCTGGGATTAAAGGAGTGAGCCACCATGCCCGGCATCTTTCCTTTTTTTTGGCAGGGTGGGGGGTGTTTTCATGGTAGGGTCTCACTCTAGCCCAGGCTAACCTGAAATTCCTTATGTAGTCTGAGGTTGGCCTTGAACTCAGAGCAATCCTCCTACCTCTGCCTCCCAAGTACTGGGATTGAAGGTGTGGCCACCATGCCAGGCTCTTTCTTCGATTTTAATGTCATCATTTATGTAGGTAGTTTCAGCCACTGTGAGGTCATGAATATCAGAGACACTTTGTGCCTGAAAGACAGTATTGCAAAGCACTCTTCCCTTCCTTTGGCTCTTACATTCTTTCTACTACCTCTTCCCCAGTAGTCCCTGAGCTTTGGAGGGTAATTTTGTAATGTGGGTACTGGTAGTTATACATGTCTCCACCTCTCCAGTGCAGGAATTAAAAGTGCATGCCAGCACACCTAGCCTTTTCATATGAATTATATAGATTGAACTCAGGTCCTCATGCTTGGGTGAGGCAAGTAATTTACCAACTGGGCTATCTCCCCAACCCTGTCCATCTTATTGTGTTGTTGCTGCTGCTGTTTTGAGGCAGGGTCTCATTATAGCCCAGGCTGGCCTCAAACTCACAGCAATCCCCCTGCCTCAGCCTGGCAAGGGCTAAGGTTAAAGGGTGAGCCACCACATCCAGCTCGCCATTTCATTTTTACCAGAATCACTTCTCTATTGGTGAGGGTGGGGTATTGAAGTTACCTACTATTACTGTGTTGGGGTTAATCTGTGTCTTTGCATCTAGTAGTGTTTGATGAAATAAAGTGTGCCCGTGTTCAACACATACACACACATATTTAAAATTGCAATGTCCTGTTGATGGATTGTTCCTCTAATCAATACAAAGTGACCTTCTTTACCTCTTAACTAATTTTAGTTTGAAGTCTCTTTTGTCAGATATTAGAAGAGCAGTGTTTGCTTGTTTCCTAGTTCCATTTCCATAAATACTTTACCCATCCTTTAACTATAAGGTTGAATCTGTCTTTGATGGGGAGGCACATTTCTTTTGTTTAAAAAATATTTTATTGTTATTTATTTGAGAGAGAGAGGACAGAGAGAAGGAGAGAGAGAGAACAGGCATGCCAGGGCCTCCAACTACTGCAAATGAACTCCAGACACATATGCCACCTTGTGCAACTGGTTTATGTGGGTCCTGGGGAATCGAACCTGGGTCCTTTGGCTCACATACAAGTGCATTAACCACTAACCCATCTCTCCAGCCCAAGGGACATTTCTTGAAGGCAACAAATAGATGGCTTCTGTTTTTATTAATATTTAAAGTATTTTTTATTTGCAAACAAAGATAGAGAAAAGAGAAACAGAGAGAATGGATGTACATCAGCTGCCACAAACAAACTCCAAATGCATGTGCCCCTTCATGCATCTGGCTTTACATGGGTACTGGAGAACTGAACCCAGGTCAATTAAGGTTTTGCATGTAAGTGCCTTAACCACTGAGCCATCTCACCAGCACCAGCTTCTGTTTTTCAATCAAATTGTTAGTTTGTGCTTTTTTTACTGGGGAATTGACAGAATTAATATTGAATGTGATTGCTAAAAATGTTTGTTAATTCTCATCATTTTGTTGAATTGTGGTGCTTTCCAGTTCCTCATTTGCACAACTCTTCTAGTATGGCTTGTTCTTTTCTGTAGCCTCATGGTTATGTTTATTTTTCTCTTTAGTCTAAAGGATTACTTCAAGTATTTTCTGTAAAGCTGATCCCAAGACACCCTATACTTCCTCAGTCCTAGCACATGACATTACAAAATAAAATATTTTAATTTCTGCATCCCTGCTCCCATTTTTTGGTGCTAGGAATTTAACCCAGGCCTTGTGCATGCTTAGTATATTCTCTACCACTGAGCTACATTCCTAGCCTCTGCACCCCTTATTTTTTTTTTGAAAGAATGTTTTCTTTAGTGCCCTGTTTAGTATTCATATACCAGTGTTTAACATATGGTAGAATCTCAATACATATTGAATTAAATGTGTACCTGAAAAGAAAATAAGCCAATCACAGAATAAAAGTTGCCTATCTGGATACAGTGGTACACACCTATACTCCCAACTATTCAGGACTAAGAAAGGAGGATCATGAGTTCAAGGCCAGCTTGGACAACATAGATAGGCCCCATTTCAAGAGTTTGTACAGACTTTTTTAAATGAAAAGCTACTACAAAAGGACTTGAAAGAAGGGAGTTGCTGGGCATGGTGGCGCATGCCTTTAATCCTAGCACTCGAGAGGCAGAGGTAGGAGAATTGCCATGAGTTCGAGGCCACCCTGAGACTACATAGTGAGTTCCAGGTCAGCCTGAGCTAGAGCGAGACCCTACCTTGAAAAACAAAAACAAAAACAAAAAAGAAAAGAAAGAAAGAAAGAGAGGAAGGAAGAAACAGAGAGTCACAGTTTAGAGGGGGGAAGGAAAGTAAAAGGGGCAGATACATAAAACATGAATATTGCAAGGGCCTTGGAAATCTCATTCATTCCCTATTCATTATACATACCAGGCATTTAAAAAGAAAAGCAATTTTCTTGAAATCATACAGGGTACTTACAAAACTAGGATTTCAGCCTTGTCCCATATCTCCCTGGTACAATATTGCCAATCAACTGGCCCAAGACACCACCCTTCACCCACAGACATGCTGAAGAGGTGAGAGGCATAGATATCCTCTTAATGAGAGCATATACATTCCCCATGAGATTATGTATATCCCCTCATACACCCCAAAGTTGCTTGCAGACCCTCATCAATGATTCTGCCAGCTTCACAGGGTTCTAACTCAGAAAGTATAACTTTTTCTTTCCCCCCCCACTTTCTTTCTCTTCTTTTAATACCAGCTGAACTCCTAAGCATGTTTTCCATGACACTCTAGGGATTGTTCACAATTTTCTCAATAAATCTCCTTGGTTCTGCTCATTCCTCCTTGTGTGACTAGCTTATCATGTTCACAAGACAGAGGACTCAATAGCATAAACACGTGCAACAATACCAACATGCGGCGAATGTTATGGGAAAAGAGAACGGCAGGACCAAGCTGAAGTTCTTTACCATTAGCAAGGGTACCTGGCACTGAATCACTTATGCTCCAGTCATGTTCCAAGGTAAGACGTAAGAGCTAGAGGGACAGTATTCTGCTTCATTGTTCCCTGGGCCCATGCCCATTCACCTTCTATCTGAGTAATATTGTCTCCCCAGAAGACTACTGTCATTCTCCTGGAGTCCTTGAAGCCTCACAACAGTCACGTGGGTAACAGAGGGTTAAGGGTTGCTTTTCCCCAGAAGATGCAGAGTGGCTAATTTCCTTCTCTCCTCCCCCACACACCCATTTCAAACTCATCCATCAGATCTCAGGAAACTACAATACACGAGACAACAAGAATAAAAGCCTTTATATTAAATTCCTTGCGGGTGAACTTTGTAGAGGAAGCAGACCAATCTGAGCTGAGCAAGTTAAATGGTTTGCAAATCGCAATGTGCTGCACCCTTCAGACGTAGCCTTACGTAAAATAAATCACCTAGAATTAGCATAACCGTATTTAGGAAATTTGCAAGTGCACTGGAATGAGAGAGGTTTGGTTCAGAAAAATCTGCATATATATTTACATCTATATGAATTCATATCCTGGATCTTCAGCCATTTGGGAACAGGCAACTAATTTTTCATTTGCCTTAAGCCATAATATCTTGGTAAGAATATTGGGACAAGGGAACTGGAGACTAGAATGTGTTGTAAAGGGAGAGACATGAAGAAAAAAATAATGTCAGCATTGAGTTCCTAAGTATAACCAGAGACAAGGATAAGTAAGGACAGGACTTATCAATGCTAGATCTATGCCACTCCCTTCTAGAAGTTATAGTGACAAAGACCACAGAACCAGAGGTTGGTATAAGACATTCAGTTGATGGTGGTTTATCAACTGCAGACAGTGTGATCATTCTCACACACACCCACATGAAATATAGTCCTTCATATCCACAGGTTCCAGTGTAGATTTGGAGGGCCACATTAAGGGATTTGTGCATCTGAAGATTTTGAGCCACATACACACACATATACATGCACACATGTATGTGTACATATCTATATACATGTGTGTATACATTCATACACAAGTATGCATTTATATGTATACACACATATATACACAAGTTACATTTGCTAAACAAGAAATATTAGCATCTTGCTATTATTAGTAGGCCATTTGCTTTTTTTTGTTTTGTTTTGTTTTTGTTTTTGTTTTTGTTTTTCGAGGTAGGGTCTCATTCCAGCCCAGGCTGATCTGGAATTAACTATGTAGTCTCAGGGTGGCCTCGAACTCACAGTGATCCTCCTACCTCTGCCTCCCGAGTGCTGGGATTAAAGGCGTGCGCCACCACGCCCATTTGCTTTTATAATATGTCTTTACAGTACCATATATTTTACATCATTAGTACATGTTTGAAAACAATTGGCCAAGATTAGAATCCAATCTGCATTAAAGAATCATACACTATCAACTGCACAACAATTTAATCTACAATCTAATTAGACCATCTGAGTGTTTGTACATCTGTGGGATTCAAGGAAGCCCAAGTTTGTTATTTTTCCTTTCTCTTTTTTTTCTTAATATTTTACTTTTACTTACTTATTTGAGAGAGAAAGAGGCAGAGAGAGAGAAAAAAGCAGAGAGTGACAGCGAGAATGGACGTGCCAAGGCCTCCAGCCACTGCAAACGAACTCCAGATGCATGCACCACCTTGTACATCTGGCTTGAGTGGGTTCTG
This sequence comes from Dipus sagitta, assembly GCA_036346955.1. Lineage (NCBI taxonomy): Eukaryota > Metazoa > Chordata > Mammalia > Rodentia > Dipodidae > Dipus > Dipus sagitta. The sequence continues at coordinate 112,837,550 of CM070771.1, forward strand.
GGGACTTGTACCGGGTCCCTTGGCTTTACAGGCAAGCACTTTAACTGCTAAACCGTCTCCCAGGCCCAAGAAGCCCAAGTTTTTGGTTCACCCAGTGCTAAGCATATTGTGGGCTCAGCTGCTGCCTCATGGCCAAAAGGGAGCCATGTGTTCAAGACTTCCAGCAGACCAACAATAAGGCACAAACTTCCAAGTGCAAAGGCTGCTGCTGCTTCTCAACCTGCCAACTGTCCCCATATCACTCCATTCTCAGCCCTCATCCTGAACTAACAAGCAAAAAGAATTCTATGGAAGATAACGGGCCCAGAATGGACAAAGTCTGTACAATCGCAGTGAGATTTCCAACTTACCTCACTTTTGTTTTCTTTTCTCGACATGTTTCTGCTAATTATGAGCCACAGTAAGGACACACGACAGACAGAATGGTAAGGTTAGTCCTCACATTGGTGGTACACCCAGCATAGAGCAAGTGAATGGTTCACATTTCCAACTCTAAAACTAGATGGGAAAAAAATTAGATTTGGTTCATGATTCCACTGCATTTCAGCTCAAAATTGATGTTCCTCCAGTTAAAGCATTAGCTCTACACCTCTCACAACCTTGAAAACAAGAGCAAATCCTTCCTTTTCTAGAAGTAAAAAGGGCAAACGTAAGTATTTAAGTTTGGAGTAGCAGAGAAAACAATTTAAATCTTCATCTTTACCCCTATAATCTACCTTCTTTTATATATAGTTATTTACTGTGACTTAACTTCATTAGTGTAAAAGACACGAATTCATTTTAAACGTTGAGGTCTTTATATATAGAAAACTCAAAGATAGATGACAGCTTCTTTTTTCAAGCACATTAAACTCTTATCTCTGTTTGATTTTTTCAAAATTGTGAGGCACAAATTATCCATAGTGTAACACTCCAAGTCTCTTTTTGAGCCTGTAAAGTCAACAGTTATGGTGCTAAAGTTTAATCAATCCCATAAAATGTTACTCAGAAAGTGACCTAGCGTTATGCCTGAAGTACATCCCCTACATTAAAAAGCACTTTCAATTGCAGCCAGAGCAGTGTTATTGAAGGAGACAACTAATAGATACCTGGGCAAGGATGGAGAAAGGGAGGCTGTTGGGGGCGGCGGTGAGTCAGGTGGGAGAGCGGGCCACGAAAATCCCATTTTCAAGCATCTCCCCAAGGAGCTGTGGTTGCATAGATGAATGCACAGGTTGCATAATAAAGGTCTTTTGTGTTATTGCAGGCAGAGGGCTCCATGAATTTCATACTGAATCCAGACACAGTGCTTCCTTCGGGCACACACCAGAGACTCCGGCGCTACAGAATTATCTGACCAGAAGTTACTGGCACAACCTCAGCACTGCTCTCACCAGTTATTTATGCAATAAACAAAGCTTTCAGAGGTCGTTGCACATACCAGAAACCATACTTCTGAAATCATGTAAACACACACACACACACACAGTATGTGTGCACCAGTATGTTTGTTCACTTTAATGCAAATGCATACATAAGATCTTTGAATTTGTTGGAACCTGAAAGGTAAGCTTTACAAAATAAAGCCAGGTGTAATCACTTATGAGAAGAGCACTCAGCAGGCTGAGGCAGTAGGATTTCAAGTTCAAGGGCTGCACAACAAACAAAAACTGAAGGTCATTAAAATGCCACCATTTTGGAGTGGAAATAACTTAATAAGATACATAAAGACACGTATATCAGTTACCTTCTCATGCTGGGACAAAACACCCAACCTGAATCAACCTATGGAAGGAAAGAGCTTATTTTCAGCTTGTAGTGCCAAGGAGAAGTTTCATCATGGCATGGAAGTCATGTCAAGAGCATCATATCACCTGTCAGGAGCCAGGCATCACATCTCCGTATCAGTAGAAAGAAAGTAGCGAGTAGGGCTGGGCTATAACACTCCAAGGATCACCCCTAGCCACACACCTCCTCCAGCAAGACTTTACCAGCCAGGGATTAAGTATGAAGCTTGATTACAAACACATAGGCTTTGGGGAACATTTTATATTCAAACCACCACATTCTGCCCCTGGCCACTGTAGGCTCATGGCCATCTCATGATTCAAAATACACAGTGTGTGTGTGTGTGTGTGTGTGTGTGTGTGTGTGTGGTGTATTATATTTGTGTGTTGTGTGTGTATGTGTGTGTATGCCATAACCCCACTCAGTTCATAAGAAGCATACATGGATATTCTCTAGCCAGCCACTTCAGAACTGAGGTCAGTCAAAGATTTCCCATTGGTTCTGCTGTCAGCCACCTCCCATCACTCACCTTGGCCATTTCTCAGATAAAAGTCAGACATTAGTCCACCATGTCCCGCAACTTCAGGACACACATATCATGTTATCCAAGTGGCGCCACTCAATAAACTTCAGATGAAGGGCAGGTGCACCCCACGACCATCTGTCTAGGAGAAAGAACAGAGACCTGGAGTATATCATCAGTTCTCCTCAAACATCCTCTTCATAAACCTACCTTCACCTCTACCCTTGAAATGTTTTTTTTTTAATTTTTTTTTGTTCATTTTTATTTATTTATTTGAGAGTGACAGAGAGAGGAAGAGGCAGATAGAGAGAAAGAGCCCTTGAAATGTTTATATCCTCCAGGTATGGGGGGGTGAGAACCATCCACCTAATTCTCAGACAGTTTTGTAAGTGCAGCTCTAAGATAACCAGTTTGACCAGTCTCTTTAGTACCTGATATCTACCAACTTAAGAACCTTGGCTCAAACTCCCACTCTAACATTATCATGAACATTTATATGGAACTGTATGTGCATGTATGAATATATATATATATATATGTATGTATATATATATGTATGTATATATATATATATATATAATCCATATAAATAACATTATTTGGGCACATGTGTGTGGTAGGGGTGTGCATGCACACATAGTACATGCATATATGGGTGCAGATATGGGTGCCCATTTACACACATGTGGAGGACAGAAGAGGATGTCAGATACCCTCCTCTATCACCCTTCTGCCTCATTTCCTTATGACAGGGTCTCTCTCTGACCTGCAACTACCACTATTTTTCAGTTAGACTGGCTGACCAGTGAGTCCCAGCAATCCTCCTGTCTCTGTCCACCTCAGCACTGGGGTTACAGGTACATGTGGCAACAACCATACTTTTTAACATAGGTACTGAGGATTGAACTCAGGTCATCATGCTTGTGCATTAGGTGTTCTTACCCACTGAGCCATCTCCCTAGCCCCTAAATAATATTATTTCTTGCCGGGCATGGTGGTGCATGCCTTTAATCCCAGCACTCAGGAGGCAGAGGTAGGAGGATCGTCAGGAGTTCAAGGCCACCCTAAGACAACATAGTGAATTCCAGGTCAGCCTGAGATAGAGTGAGACCCTACCTCAAAAAACAAAAACAAAAAAAAATGATAATAATAATATTATTTCTTAAGTTTATCTCCCAGTTTTACAGAAGCATTCTCATTAATATGAAATTTTTTTCAACACAGCTGTTAAAATCTGATTATTACCAGGTACAGTGGTGCATACCTTTAATCTAGCACTTGGAAGGCAGAGGTAGGAAGATCACTGTGTGTTCGAGGACAGCCTGGGACTACAGAGTGAGATCTAAATCAGCCTGGGCTAGAGTGAGACCCTCCCTCAAAAATAAATAAATAAATAATAAATTTAAAAATCTTATTATTTGAAGTACTTGATTCACATAAGATTTCTTACATATGCTTTTTAAAAAATATTTATTTATTTGAGAGAGAGAGAGAGAAATAGAAAGAAAGAGGCAGATAGAGAAAGAATAGACACCCTAAGACCTCCTGCCACTGCAAAGGAAATCCAGACACGTGGCATTTTGTGCATCTGGCTTTATGTGGGAACTGGGGAATCAAACTGAGGCCATCAGGCTTTGCAAGCAAGCACTTTTAACCACTTAGCCATCTCTCCAGCCCCTTCGCTATGCTTTTGACTGTCTCTCTTTTTAATTTAGTGCAAAGTGAAAAGATGCAGCTAATTTGGAGCATCAGTCAATCAAGTTAAGTTCAATTTTGATTTCTTATATGCTCCCTCTCTTTGAAACTGGTTTTTTTTTTTTCATCCTTCTTATGAGGAAAAAAATATTTTCCTGGGCTGGAGAGATGGCTTAGTGGTTAAGCGCTTGCCTGTGAAGCCTAAGGACCCTGGTTTAAGGCTCGATTCCCCAGGACCCTCATAAGCCAGATGCACAAGGTGGCTCATGCATCTAGAGTTTGTTTGCAGTGGCTGGAGGCCCTGCCACTCCTATTCTTTCTGTATCTGCCTCTTTCTCTCCCTGTCTGTTGCTCTCAAATAAATAAATAAAAATAAACAAAAAAGTATTTTCCTAACCTGTAAGAAATTCCATCTACTAGTCTTTCTTCAGCGTGGAAGATAACTGTACTTCCTTCTCAAGCAGTAACTAAATTCTGGGCTGGGGAGATGATTTAGCAGTTAAAGCACTTGCCTGCAAAGCCAAAGGATCCACGTTCGATTCCTCAGGACCCACATAAGCCAGATGCACAAGGTGGCACATGCATCTGGAGTTCATTTGCAGCAGCTAGAGACCCTGGTGTGCCCATTCTCTCTTTGTCTCTTTCTTTCTCTCCCGCTCTCCCTCTCTCAAATAAATATTTTTAAAAAAAAAAGAAAGAAGTAACTAAATTCTGAGATTTACAGCTTCCTAGATCATGAATCATTCACTGCTTTTAATGCAAAGGAGCAGCAACTTCCTTCCTCTAACCCCAGGAACAGAAGGGCTAGGAAGTAACCCACATAATGTTCTGCTCAAGAATGTGTTAAGGTATCCTAAAGGAAACATTCTCCAGCAGTCCGTTTCTTTATGTGTTCAATAACCATATGTTCATTTCTATGTGGGTAATGTGCAGCATAATAGATACCTGCAATGATTCGAAGAGAAGGCAATTATTGACTCAAGGGGGTTTTACTGATTAGACTCTGAATGGCTCAAACATGACCAGAACTCCAATTGGGCATTATTAAAAGTTTGTTTTGATTCGTGGTTGTTTGTTCCTTTGTGTATAACAAGCTTCCAAAAACCACAGGCGCTCTCCCATGCTGAATAGGATACTATCATTAGCTAAGATACAAAAACATGTGTCATTTTGCATTTTGAGAAAAATAAGCTTACTAAACCTGTTCCCAGATGAGTCCTTTTCATACATGAAATTATAACTTTAATTTAAAACTCATCCTTCAACACATGTATAGGGTAGCAAATACGACTCTAATGAGTGAAAAAATGAACAAAGTAATCTTCCAATGATGGTGGAAAAAAGGAATTTGAGTAGGAAAATGCATGCTTTACTCCAAAGAGAAAAGAAAAAAAAAGTCAGCCAACAATAAACTCTCCTCAGTTATTATGGAAAGTCCTAGTTATTTGGTTCCCACATAAACCAATATTTGGGGGAGCTGTAGAGGAGTTATTACTCATACACATTTAAACCCCAGACTTCTGAGCACTAGATTGCTTTTTCCTATGATCACATAATGATAAGACACATTCATTCAACATGTATTTAAACGCCAGACACCCAGAATTAAAATAATGTGATACAATAAAGAATGATTAGATAATTACTGTATATTGAGTGATTGGTGAAGTTTAAACTGAGTTCTAAAATGGTCATCCAAGAAAGATCAATACAACAAACAGAGGCCATAAATGCAGAGTCCTGGTAGTGGAATAGATTGTGTGCACTCAAGAACCTCATGAGGGACTTCTGGTTAAGACGGCCGTGTAGGAACCATGACAAAGCAGCCTAGGGGAGAAAAAGCAAAAAAAAAAAAAAAGAAAAGAAAAGAAAGAAAGAAAGAAAACCAGCAAAATATACTCTTCCACGAGAAAATGAAGGTGTATAAGAAATTATCAACACAGCAGAGAAGTAGGAGAGATCCAGAGCATCTAGAGAACACAGAAGCAGGCATAGCTGATACGAAAGTCATCCCAAGAGGTAACTGGGATTACACGAGATCAGTATCAGCCAATAAAAGCCTGGTACATAGGCTTGCATTGGAAGTGGTAATTGTACCTTCCATGTCAGGGTAAATTATGTGTTAAATCTAATGGATGGCCGGCTTTGCCATTCTTAAATAAGCTATATTTTGGGCTTGTCATTTGCTTCTTCCTGATGTATAGTGCCTTTGTCTCCTCTCTGTCATTCATTCAGGGAAGGGTCTAACTCAGTCACAAGCAGACCTTGGAACCCTCTACAGACCAGAAATCTAAGCCTCCATGTTGACAGATTAAGGGCAACACACATTCTTAGGGACTTTAACTTTTTTAGAGGATCTGTTTGTCATAATACCTTCTCTTGCATAAATACTCTGTGCTGGTTTTCATTGAATGGGCATATTGTTTACTTAAATTTTAGAAGTTGCCTGTATTTTGTTCCACCCTGCCTACTAGAATACTTTCATAGCAGACAAACCCAACTAAAAAAAGTCCAGGACCAGATGGAATCACTGGTGAATTTTATCAGACCTACATGGAAGAACTAACACCAATGCTTCTCAAACTTTTCCATAAAATAGGTAAGGAAAGAATCCTACCAAACTCCTTCTACAAAGGCAGCATCATACCAAATCAGACAAAGATAGAACAAAAAAGAAAATTATAGACCAATAGACTCCCTCATGAACATAGATGCAAAAATTCTCCACAAAATATTGGCAAACAGAATACAAGAATATATCAGAAAGGTCTTTCACACTGATCAAGCAGGATCTTTATCCCAAAGATGCAGGATGGTTCAACATATGCAAATTGATAAATGTAATACATTATATAAATGGACTGAAGGACAAAAATCACATGATCATCTCATTAGATTAAGAAAAAACATTTGACAAAAGCCAACATCCGTTCATGATAAAAGTCCTACAGAAACTGGGAATAGAAGGAACATATCTCAACATAATAAAGACTATTTATGACAAAAATACAGCCAAAATAATACTAAACAGAGAAAAACTTGAAGCTTTTTCACTAAAATCAGGAACAAGACAAGGGTGTCCATTGTCCCCAATTTATTTAATATTGTACTGGAAATCTTAGCCATCATAATAAGGGAAGAGACACACATAAAAGGGATACAAATTGGAAAGGAAAAGATCAAGTTATAATTATTTGCAGATGATGTGGTTCTACAGCAAAGGACCCTAAAGACTCTATCAACAAACTATTAGAGCTGATAAACACTTTTACCAGTATAGAAGGATACAAAAAAAACACACAGAAATCAGTGGCCTTCCTATACGTTAACAACAAACACACAAGGGATGAAGTCACAGAATCACTCCCATTCACAACTGCAACAAAAAAATAAATAAATAAAGTACCTTGGAATGAACCTAACCAAGGAAGTGAAGGATCTCTACAATGAAAACTTTAAAACACTCAAGCGAGAAATTGCAGAAGACACTAGGAAACAGAAAGACATCCCATGTTCTTGGATTGAAAGAATAAATATCGTGAAAATGGCAATCTTACCCAAAGTATTCTACACATTTAATGCAATCCCCATCAAAATTCCAATGGCATTGTTCACAGAAATAGAAACAAAAAATCCAAAAATTAATTTAGAAGCATAAAAAAACCTCAAATATCTAAAACAATATTGAGCAACAAAAATAAGGCTGGTGGAATCACCTTACCTGATTTTAACCTATATTACAGAGCCATAGTAACAAAAATAGCATGGTACTGGCACAAAAACAGGCATGTAGATCAATGGAACAGAATAGAGGACCCAGATGTAAGTCCAGGTAGCTACAGCCACCTCATACTTGACAAAAATACTCATTGGAGAAAAGACAGCCTCTTCAGCTAATGGTGCTAGGAAAACTGGACATGTATCTATAGAAGGATAAAAATAGATCCTTATCTCTCTCCATGCATAAGAATTAAGTCCAAATGGATCAAAGACCTTAATATCAGACCTGAAACTCTGAAACTGGTAGAGGAAAAAGGAGGGGAAACCCTTAAACATATTGGTCTTGGAAAAGACTTCCTAAATATAATCTCAATTGCTCAGGAAATAAAACCATGGATCAACTGCTGGGACCTCATGAAATCAGAAAGCTTTTGTATAGCAAAGGACACTGTGAATAGAGTAAAAAGGCAACCTACAGAATGGGAGAAAATCTTTGCCAGTTATACATCTGACAGAGGATTAATAACCAAAACATACAAAGAACTCAAAAAACTAAATAATAAGAAATCAAACAACCCAATTTAAAAAAGGGGCTATGGAACTAAATAGAGAGTTCTCAAAAGAATAAATACAGATAACATATAAACATCTTAAAAAATGTTCTACCTCCCTAGCCATCAGGGATTAAAACTATGTTGAGATTCCATCTCACTCCTGTCAGATTGGCTACCATCATGAAAACAAATGACCATAAATGCTGGCAATGATGCGGAAAAAGAGGAACCCTTCTACACTGTTGGTGGGAATGCAATCTGGTCCAGCCATTGTGGAAATCAGTGTGGAGGTTCCTGAGACAGCTAAAAAAATATTTTTATGTTTATATTTTATATTTTTATATTTAAACATTTTTATGTATTATATATATTTATATATACTACTACTAGGCATATATCCTAAGGACTTATCTCACTACCTTAGAGATACTTACTTAAACATGTTTATTGCTGCTCTATTCACAATAGCTAAGAAATGGAACCAGCCTAGATGTCCCTAACTGATGAGTAGATAATGAAGATGTGGCACATTTATACAATGGAGTTATATTTAGTGGCAAAAGAAAATAAAATTATGAAATTTACAGGAAAATGGATGGATCTGGAAAAGATTATACTTAGTGAGGTAACCCAGGCCCAGAAAGCCAAACATCACATGTTCTTTCTCATATGTGGATCCTATCTACAAATTATTGGACTTCTTTGTGAGTAGGAATAAAACTCAGTAGCAGAGGCCAGTAAGCTAGAAAAGAGATATAAAGGGAATGTAAAGAGAGGGAGGGGGACTTAATAGGATGATATTGTATATATGTAAGTAGAAGAACAGATTAATGGGGGTGAAAAGGCCTAAGTGAGGTCAGGGGAAGAGATTGAGTAAAGGAAAGATGGAGGAAAGACTAATCAAAATCTAAGAGAATATAAATAAGTCATATGGAAACCACTTTTTTGGACAATGGAACACTCAGATTGTTACTAGAAAATTTTCAGTGCCATAGATGGGATACCTTCCAGTGAGTTGTTGGCCAGGGAGGTCACTGATACCCCCAAAACATTAAAGGCCATTGCCAAGGCTCTTGGTTTTCCACCAGGAATAGATGGTAAGACCCTACTGCTGAAGACTCCACATACTTGGGCTGCAAGGTCACTGAGAAATCCTGCTGGAGCTGAGCTGAAAGCCTCCTCCATGTAGACCAGCTGTCAGAAAGCTGGAAAAAGCTATGCTGCATACAGTTCAATTGGAGAGAGAGAGAGAGAGAGAAAGTCACCAGTGGAGATACTCAACAGTGGATACTGCAAGCCTTAAATTTGGCCAGTAGGCTAAATGAGCCAAAGGGTGCAATAGTGGCATGTCTGTTATGGGGGAAACCAACCACTCTTTTTTTTTTTTTTTTTTTTTTTTTTGGTTTTTCAAGGTAGGGTCTAACTCTAGCTCAGGATGACCTGGAATTCACTATGGAGTCTCAAGGTGGCCTTGAGCTCATGGCGATCTTCCTACCTCTGCCTCCCAAGTGCTAGGATCAAAGGCATGCGCCACCACGCCCAGCTCACCAACTGCTTCTTATGGGACTGGAGGCCCACTCCATGGGAAGAAATACATGCCTCATACTGAAAACCTATGACAGGGATAGTCATGAGCCCTAGGGGTGTAATGTCTGCTGGTGTCTGGCTAAATGTATGTACTATGCTCACCAAACTTCCCAGTAAGCCCTTCTCTTAATATTATATATTAAGAGACTTAATATATAATATATAATGAGACTTAATATATAATATATAATAAGAGACTTCTCTTAATATTATATATTAAGAGACACTTATATATTAATACCACTCTCACTTTTTGTTAGAGAACCTTCTCTTTTCAGATGGTGGTGACCTTGGGATGACTCAGAAAACACCATGTGCTGAAAAGAAGTGACAGAGGAGTGCTCAGCATCAGCACTGAAATATCTCAATCACACCTTCCATGGCTCAGGGTCCATTGCAGAAGAGGTGGTAGAAAGAATGTAAGAGCCAAAGGAAGGGTAGGACTCCTTACAACGTGCTCCTCCAAACACAAAATGACCTGGATATGCATGACCTTGACATGCCTGACACTACCTACACAACACCATAATAATAGGAAGAAAAGATGATGACAACAAAATTAAAGAGAGACTGTTTGAAAGGGGGAAGGGGAAAAATGGAAAGTGGAGTTTCAAAGGAGAAAGTCGGGGGAGTGGGGAATTACCGTGGATTATTGTCTACAATTATGGAAGTTGTCAATAAAAAAAAAAGCAGCCTGTTGGGCTTGCCTCCAAAAAAAAAAAAAAAGAACCCTGTGAGGACTGGAAAGACAGCACAATAGTTAAAGGTTCTTGCTTGCAAAGCCTGATGACCCAGAGTCCCCAGTACCCACATAAAGCCAGATGCACAAAATGATGCATGCATCTGGAGTTTGTTTGCAGAGGCCAGAGGCCCTGGTATACACCCATTCTCTCTCTCTTTCTCTCTCTCTCTCTCTCCTTGGAAGTAAATAAAACTTTATTTATTTGCAAGCAGAGAGAGATGGAAGAGAGACAAAAAGAGAGAATGGGCACACCAGGGCCTTCAGCCACTACAAATGAATGCCAGATCCATGCATCTGGCTTACATAGGTACTGGCGAATTAAACCTAGGTCATTAGGCATTGCAGGAAAGCACCTTACTGCTGAGCCATCTCTCCAGTCCTAAAATATACACATACATATATATTAGTTTTTCAAGGTAGGGTCTCACTGTAGCTCAGGCTGACCTGGAATTCACTATGTAGTCTCAGGCTGGCCTCAAGCTCATACTGACCTCCTACCTCTGCCTCCTGAGTACTGGGATTAAAGGCATGCGCCACCATGCCTGGCTTAAAATATTAAAAAAAAAAAAAAAAAAGAAGAGCCTCATGAGCTCCCCCACTATCCCTGACAGCATGTTGATAGGCACGATCCTGTGCCAGTAGTGACAGCCACTGTGACTTCCTGACTGCAATGGCCATGTCCACTACAGAAGATGCTCTGTAGCACTCCTCCTCTGTCCTCTGGCTTTTATATTCTTCCCACCCCTTCTCTCACAAGGCTCAAAACAGACATCAAAGTAGAAGTGGATCTAGTTGGGAAGAAGGAATCCAGTGGAAGGGAGTAGAGACAAGAGAAGGTAATGAGGGCTGGGGAGATGACTCAGCATTTAAAGGCACTTGCTTATAAGGCCTGCCAGCCCAGGTTCAATTCTCCAGCACCCATAGAAAGCCAGACACAAAAAACAAGTGATGTTAGATTCTGGTGTTTGTTTGCAGTGGCAAAAGACCCTAGTGCCCATACCCACATAAATAACTAAATAAATAAATAAATAAGAAAAAAACTTAAAAATAAGCATTATTCAGTGACCTTGCGACGAGTTAGAAGGTATCATGGTGCTGGAAAGAAGAGACTGGAGTACTGAGTAATATCTCAATCACACCTTCCAAGGCTCAGGGTCTATTGCGGAAGAGGTGGTGGAAAGAATGTAAGAGCCAAAGGAAGGGTAGGACTCCTTACAACATGCTCCCTCCAGACACAAAATGGCCTGGGTATCCATGACCTCACAGTGCCTGACACTACCTACACAAGACCATCATAAGAGGAGAAAAAGATCATGACATCAAAATAAAAGAGAGACTGATTGAGATGGGGAGGGGATATGATGGAGAAAGGAATTTCAAAGGGGAAAGTGGGAGGACAGAGGGTATTACCATGGGATATTTTTTATAATCATGGAAGATGTTAATAAAAATTGAGAAAAAAATAAGCATTATTCAGCCAATTGCACCTCACCAGGAGCCCAGCTGAAACCATAGAATAATTGGGGAAATGAGCAAGAGTACTGCTTTCTTGGTGAACCTGGTACCAGCACAAGGGTGAAGGAGATAGACACAGAGAACACTCAACTCCTACCAAACCAGATATCCAGAGACACAGAGGCTCCCAAGACCTCATCACTGAACTAGACCTAAAACAAACCCAACATGGCTCAGGGAAATTCATGGAAGAGGGGGCAGAAAGATTGTTAGAGCCACAAGTTGGGACATTATGCACAGAGACATTGTCTCTTACCTATAACTGATGGCTTTCCCCACAGTGCACGACCCACATTCCCCAACGAGGAGAGTCCCTTCAGGGAGGGGGGGGAGGACAGGGAGGAGGCTAACGATGGTACCACCATGGCTGTATACACACTGCGTACATAACTAATAAAAAAAATAAGCAATATTCAGTCCCAGACATGGTGGCATATACCTTTAATCCTAGCACTTGGAAGCTGAGGTGGAGGATCTCCATGACTTCAAGGCCAGCCTGGGCTACAAAGTGAATTCCAGGTCAACCTGGGATAGAATGACACCTTGCTTTTTTTAAAAAGAAAAAAAATATATACATATATATAAAATCACTATTCAAAGTATGTCTTAATCTATATTTATGCTTATGTTTATATTGATATTTATAAAGTTGAACTTTTTCTCTACCAGCCTGCAACAAAACCAGCATACTAATTTTCATGGATTTCTGAAAGACAACCAGCATATCATCCCTTTGGCCTTACAGAAAAGGCAGAAGTTTCTTGAGAGGAAACACCATTGGCTCATAGTTGTGATTTGAGCCCTGAAGGTTATTATTCCCCCCCCCAACACTAAATCTCACTGGGCAATCACAGAAAACATTTTGACTCACCACAAAGTTACAAAGTCACAAGGAAAGCTGTATACTTCCAATAAATTTAATTCGTGGATTTGGCCTATTCTTCTGAGCGATTTGACCATATATTCTCAAGTAATTCACTAGAAACCACTTCCACAGAAACATCAATGACAAACAAGAAAACATAATGAAAGCCGGGCATGGTGGCGCACGCCTTTAATTCCAGCACTCGGGAGGCAGAGGTAGGAGGATTTCCTGGAATTCAACGCCACCCTGAGACTACATAGTGAATTCTAGGTCAGCCTGGGCTAGAGTGAAACCCTACCTCAAAAAAAAAAAAAAAAAAAAGAAAAGAAAGAAAGAAAAAGGAATGAAGAATATAACATATAGGGAATGGAACGATGGCTCAGCAGTGAAGAGCACTTCTTGCACAAGCATGAGGGCCAGGGGAGGGCTGAGAGATGCGTCAAGCTCAAACCCCAGGACCCACATAAACAACTGAGCATGGACACACGTGTCTGTAACCCTAGTCCTATAGGAGAGCAGAGACCCAAGAAGTACAGGAGCTCATGAAAGAGAGTCAAGTTCTGAGATGGGTAAGAGAGTAAGAGACTCCTGCTCAAATACGAACACAGGGGGACACTCAACATTCCACTCTGGCTGTGCAGGCTGACACACCCCTCTGCAGGTGAGTGTACCGGGTGCCACGGAGCACATACATGTGTATACACCACACACATATGTGCGTGCGTGCACGCAAGCAAAAAAAATGGAAAAAAATATGAAGTGTAACAAAATTTTATCATAAATTTAGTTTCCACTGGGCATGGTGGTGCACGCCTGTTGCAGTCAGGTTCGCATCGCTGGTAGAAATCACCCAACCTAGAGCAGTTTGTGGGGAAAGAGGTTTATTTTGGCTGACAGGCTCGAGGGGAAGCTCCATGATGGCAGGGGAAAATGGTGGCATGAGCAGAGGGTGGACATCACCCCCTGGCCAACGTAAGGTGGACAACAGCAACAGGGGAGTGTGCCAAACACTGGCAAGGGGAAACTGGCTGTAACACCCATAAGCCCACCCCCAACAATACACTCCCTCCAGGAAGCATTAATTCCCAAATCTCCATCAGCTGGGAACCTAGCATTCAGAACACCTAAGTTTACGGGGGACACATGAATCAAAACACCACACACCTTTAATCCCAGCACTCGGGGGGCTGAGGTAGAAGGACTGCCATGAGTTTGAAGCCAGCCTGGGACTACATGAGTTCCAGGTCAGCCTGACATTGAGTGAGACCCTGTCTCCAAAACTATTTCTGTTGGTAAAGATCTCTGATAAAGTCCTCACATGTATATTATATTGCAAAGATTTTACATTCCAAGTTGGAGGATTAAATATTACTAATCTAATCAATGAGTGTAATTTTCACCTGAAATTGTGATTTCCCATATAATAAAATTATCTGATAAGCCTCATCAAAGGTTAATGTATAATACTTGATACAACTTTTGCAATAATGACAATCATTTTCTACAGTTTGAACTCATTAAACCTCAGAAATATTAACTTGAAACTGTATTTTTTGTTTTGTTTTGTTTCTTGAGGTAGGGTTTCACTCCAGCCCAGGTTGACCTGGAATTCACTATGTAGTCTCAAGGTAGCCTTGAACTCATGGTGATCCTCCTACTTCTGCCTCCCAACTGCTGGGATTAAAGGTGTGTGCTACAATACCCAGCCTTGGAAACCAGAATTCTGGGCTCATCATCAATTATATTTACCTTCCTAAACATATAACCACAATTATGTATTAAAGTATTGGTTCAGATATGCACTGAAAATATTCAGGATAAAACTAAATAGATACATATCACATTTTTTGCCAAGCTCCTTGGCAGGCAAGAAATATAAAAACATAAAGTTTTCAGTTAACTTAGATAATAAGACATTTGTTCCTCCATTTAATAGATACTGAGTACCTCTTGTGCATCAGGCTTTATTAAGTACTTGAAAATGAAATGTGTGGCCCTCAAAGTATAGGAAGAAAACATATAAACAATAAATGTTATGCTAGGCATTGATTTAGAGAAGAATAGAGGCTTGAGGGAGGAAATAATCAGCAATCCCTGGAATTGGAGAACATTAGTTATGAAGATATAGCATGAACTCAGTCTAGAAAAACTAGAAGGCATTAGAGACATGCACACTTGCAAGAAGATGCTCCTGAAAGTAGACAGTGACTAATGAAGAAGTCAAAAAAAGGGCTAGGGAGACAGCTCAGAGGTCAAGGTGCCTTCCATTAAGCCTAACAACCTGGGTTTGATTCCCCAGTACCCACATACCCAGTAAATCCAGATGCACAAAGTGGCGCATGCATCTGGAGTTTGTTTGCAAAGGCTAGAGGACCTGCTATGCCAATTCTCTCTCTCTCTCTCTGTCTCTCTCTCTCTCTTTCTGTCTCTACAGGGAGTGGTGGTGCACACCTTTAATCCCAGCACTGAGAGGCTGAGGTAGGAAGGTTGTTGTGAGTTTGAGGCCAACATGAGACTACACAGTCAATTCCAGGTCAGCCTGAGCTAGAGTGAGACCCTATCTCAGAAAAAAATAAAAAGTCAGAAGATTGTAACTGCTTGGCATGCTTTTAACTACACAAAAAGGATGAAAAGTAGTATAATCGACTGTAAAATTAGAGTGGAAGAAAGTGTACAGAAAGATCTATGAATAGGAAAATATTTCATGTAAGATATATATATATATAATTACAATAATAATAGCAAATAATATATGATAAATAAATACAATATTATAAATAATCATGGTAAATGATATGACAATAAGTAAATAAAAACATGTAGTTTGATACCTGGTAGCTTATTCCACCAGTCAATGCAAAGTCCATAGTAGGTATTCTTTTTTTTTTTTTTAATCTTTTTTTTTGTTCATTTTGTTTATTTATTTGAGAGTAACAGAGAGAGGAAGAAGCAGATAGAGAGAAAGAGAGAGAATGGGCACGCCAGGGCTTCCAGCCACTGCAAACGAACTCCAGACGCATGCGCCCCCTTGTGCATCTGGCTAACGTGGGTCCTGGAGAATTGAGCCTCGAACCGGGGTCCTTAGGCTTCACAGGCAAGCGCTTAACCACTAAGCCATCTCTCCAGCCCCTTATAGTAGGTATTCTTTGTTCTTGTTTCTGTTTTTTTGTATGTGTGCAGCATCTGTGACTATGTGTGTGTAGTGGAATCATACATGTGTGTGTATGCAGCACCCCGTGTACACACACAGAGACCAGAGGAGAATGATAAGCACTTCGGTCCATAGCTCATCTGCCTGTTTCCTTGAGGTGGAGTCTCTTCACTGATTCCAGAGCTTGTCTTTTTTCTGAGCCCCAGCGATGCTCCAGTCTCTGGACTGGAGATACAGACCTGCCTGAGTGGCCACACCCAGCTTTTACATGGGTTCTGGGCAATCAAATTCAGCAGTCTCACCCCCCCCCCCCGCCACCCCAGGCCCTCAAGCTTGTGCAGGAAGTACTTTTAACTGCTGAATCATCTCTCAAAACCCACAATAGATTTCTTAATATGTAACTGCTAAGTGATTGCTAGAATGTTTTTTTTTTTTTTAATTTATTTTGAGAGCAACAGACAGAGGAAAGGGCAGAGAGAGAGAATGGTCGTGCCAGGGCCTCCAGCCACTGCAAACGAACTCCAGACACGTGTGCCCCCTTGTGCATCTGGCTAAAGTGGGCCCTGGGGAATCGAGCCTCGAACCGGGATCCTTAGGCTTCACAGACAAGCGCCTAACTACGAAGCCATCTCTCCAGCCCTAGGATGTATTTTTAAGAAAATAAAAGGGCTGGAGAGATGGCTTAGCAGTTAAGGTGCTTGCCTACAAAGCCTAAGCACCCAGGTTCTATTTCCCAGTACCCATATAAGCCAGATGCACAAAGTGGAGCATGCGTCTGGAGGCCCTGATGTGTTCATTCTCTCTATATATCTGCCTCTTTCTCTCTCGCACACAAATAAATAAATAAAGTACTTTAAAAAAGAAAAGCACAAGATACCAATGCTAGGCAAAAGAATTAAAAAGAGAATGAAAACTTCAGAACAATAGCCCTCATGAAGGTAGGCACAAAAATTCTCAAAAAATAATTAGTAAATTGAGCCCCTACAGAATAATAGGATAATATTCCCAGATCATTTAGTTGATTACAGAAATTCAAGGATGACCCAATATTTTAAAACTAATTGATGTAATTACCATATGAACATCATAAAGAAAGTATGATTATTCTAATTATGTAAGAAAAACAGAGCTGGAGGGATGGCTTAGCAGTCAAGGCTCTTGCCTGCAAAGCCAAAGGTTTGATTCCCAAGGACCCATGTAACCCAGATCCACAAGGTGGCACATGCATCTGGAGTTCATTTGCAGTGACTGGAAGCCCATTCTCTCTTTCTTTCTCTCTCTCTTTCTCGCTCTCTCTCTCAAATAAATAAATATAAAAAATCACTTGACAAAACTCATGTCATTTATAATGAGAATTCTCAGAAAACTAGTATATAGGAAAAAAAGTATCCTCAACCTGAAACAGTATCTATCTACCTCCCCCCAAAAAAAGTCTACAGCTGATACTGTACTTAATGGTGAGAGACTAAATGTTTCCCCTAGAGTGGAGAACAGGAGAAGGATGCTCAATGTCAGTGTTTCTATTCAATCTCATGGTAAACGTTCTAGGGGCTGGTGAGATGGCTCAATAGTTAAAGGTGCTTGCTTGCAAAGTCTGATGGCCCAGGTTCAATTCCCATATAAAGCCAGATGTACAAAGTAGCATATGCCTCTGAAGTTTGTTTGCAGCAGCAAGAGGCCCTAGTGTGCTGATGCTATTGCTCTCTCTCTCTCTCTCTCTTTCTCTCTCAAATAAATAAGATGCTCTAAGTATTTTCTAGGTCGTACAGTACGACAAGAAAAAAACATGTTAAAAAGGACGAAATGGGGGCTGGAGAGATGGCTTAGCGGTTAAGCGCTTGCCTGTGAAGCCTAAGGACCCTGGTTCGAGGCTCGATTCCCCAGGACCCACGTTAGCCAGATGCACAAGGGGGCGCACGCATCTGGAGTTCCATTTGCAGTGGCTGGAGGCCCTGGCGCGCCCATTCCCCCTCTCTGTATCTGCCTCTTTCTCTGTGTCTGTCGCTCTCAAATAAATAAATAAATAATGAAGAAAAAAATTAGAAAAAAAAAGGAAGAAATGGGACTGGAGAGATGGCTCAGTGGTTGAGGGCACTAGTTTGCAAAGACTGATGGTCCAGGTGCGATTCCCCAGTTCCCACATAAAGCCAGATGCACAAAGAGGCACATGCATCTGGAGTTCGTTTGTCTCTCTCTCTCAAATGAATGAATAAATAAAAATAAATAAAGGGAAGAAATACAGCTGTCTCTAACCACCCAACACCATGCTTGTCTGTATAGAAAATTCCAAGGAAGATACAATGTGTGCATCTGTGTGTGTAGTATATGTGGTATAGTATGTGTGATACATGTGTGTGCATGTGTGCACGCAGGTGCACACATGTGTAGAAGCCAGGGGAGGACAGAGGATATCAGGTGTCTTCTGCCTTGTTTGCTAGAGATAGGGTCTCTCACTGAATCTGAAGCTCAGTTTTCAACTAGACTCCTGACCAGTGAGTGCCAGCAGTCACCCTACCTCCACCTCAGCACTGGGGTAACAAGTGCGCATAGCTACCACAGGCTTTTTACACGGGTGCTGGGAATTGAACCCAGGTCCTCTCCTCACATTTGAGCCATCCCCAAAAAGAATGTTTTTTAATAATTTTATTTATTTGCAAGCAGAGAGAGATAGAGAGAGGAGAGAGAAAGAGAAGAAAGACAAAGAGAGAGAATGGGTGTGCCAGGGCAAACAAACTCCCGATACAAGCACCACTGTGCATCTGGCTTTACGTGGGCCATGGGAAATCAAACTTGGATCATTAGGCTCTGCAGGCAAGTGCTGTAGCCACTGAGCCATCTTCAATCCCAAAAAGAATTTTTTTAACTCCTACAAGTAAGCAGTTTATGACTACAAGGCCATAGCATATAGCATCAGCAAATAAAAATTAATCACATTTCTGTATATTAGCAACTTAAAAATGGAAAAAAATTTAAAAGATCAATGCTTCTGGGCGTGGTGGTGCACACCTTTAATCCTAGCACTCAGGAGGCAGAGGTAGGAGGATCGCTGTGAGTTCAATGCCACCACGAGAGTACATAGCAAATTCCAGGTCAATCTAGGATAGAATAAGACTCTACCTCAAAAAAAAAAAAAATACTACTTACAAGACAAAAAATTTTAAACATATGATTCTAACAAAATATGAACATAGGTTGAGCTCTGGACTTTAAAATAATAAAAATTCCTTTGAGACTCTGGGGTAGAATGGATAAAATGACTTATAAGTGAATGAAAATTAGATTTTCATCAGACATTTCAACATCAAACTTAACTCTAAAAAACAGTGGCTTAGCAGAGCTAAGAAATTTCTGTTCGAGCTCTCCAGGGACACACAACAGGTTGTGTGTAGAGAGAACAGAGAGATTTGAGGGCTCATAAATAAGGAACAGGCTCACTTAGTATGGCGACTGAGAAGTCCAAAATCTGCAGGCTGGGCCCTCAGGCTGGAAACCAGGGGAAGAGATGATATCGAGGTTCAAATCCACAGGAAGTCTGCAGAATTCCTTCTTGTGCAGTGAAGGTCAATCTTTTATTCTTTTATTCTTGACTTCAGGTTAAGGCCCACTCCACATCATGAAGAGCAACTGCTTTACTCAAAGTTCAGCATCTTCGCTGTTGATCTCAGCCATATTGGATACCAAGAAAGGAAGTGGAGGTTCAGCAAGGACACGATGACTGACAGATATTATACTAGATCAAGACCTGCATAAAGCAAGGAGAAAAGACATGTTACTGATTTTCCCAACAGTACTTCTTGGGAAGGAAATTGTCTTTCCATGGGGAATACTTTGAAAAGCCCATTATCACATGAACACAAAACCATGAGACTAAGGTTTAAACAAGGATTTGGCCGGGCATTGTGGCCAAGCATTTAATCCCAGCACTCGGGAGGTAGAGGTAGGAGGATTGCTATGAGTTCAAGGCCACCCTCAGAGTACATAGTGAATTCCAGGTCAGCCTGAGCTAGAGTAAGACCCTACCTTGAAAAACCAAAGATAAAATAAAATAAATAAGCAATGATTTGCCTGAAGAATCAAATACCTTTTTAAAAAAATATTTTATTTTTACTTATTTATTTGAGAGAGAAAGAGAGAGATACAGAAATAAGCAGGTAGAGAGAGAGAGAGAATGGGCACATCAGGGCCTCCAGCCACTGCAAATGA
>CM070771.1:112862871-112925371 GCA_036346955.1 Dipus sagitta
GTTCATTTACAATGTATAGAGGCCCTGGTGTGCCCATTCTCTCTCTCTCTCTCTCTCTCTCTCTCTCTCCATCTATAATAAATAAATTTTTTAAAAATTAAAAAGAATAAAAATAAAAATTTAGGGCTGGAGAGATGGCTTAGCAATTAAGGCACATGCCTGCAAAGCCTAAGGACCCAGGTTCGATTACCCAGGTCCCACATAAGTCAGATACACATGGTGGCACATGCATCTGGAGTTCGTTTGCAGTGGCTAGAGGCCCTGGTGTGCCCATTCTCTCTCTCTCTCTCTCTCTCTCTGTCTCCCTCTCTGTGTCTAGTAAATAAAAATAATTTTTTAAATGAAATAAAAATTTAGAAAAAACAAAATTCCCAAATATAATGGACATTTGTCTAGTATATGGCAAGTTAGCAAATATTCAAAATGTATCCCTTTTTGGAAAATGATTTAATGTAGCACACCTTATGAGACATCTCTACTTGCCATGTGTCACTTAACTTCAGTTTTCCTGATAGTTTATTTCACTCTAGCACCAAATATAAAATCTAGGGCTGAAGAGATGGTTTAGTGATTAAGGCACTTGTATGCAAAGCCTAAGAACCCAGGTTCAATTCCTCAGTACCCACATAAAGCCAGATGCACAATGTGGCACATGCATCTGGAGTTTGTTTGTAGTGGCTAGAAGCCCAGGTGCACCCATTCTCTCTTTCTTTTTCTGTGTGTGTCTCTCTCTCACACTCTCCCCTCTCTCAAATAAATATTTAAATATATATATATACATATATGACTATATATATATATAATTTACATGTGAGTACCAAAGTACTATTCTATATACCATAGAGGCATTTTATGTAATAATTGTGTAATTTCCATCAGTCTGTACTGAAGATGAATGTAGTGGTTATCAGCAGAACTGTAGATTATGCTACTTATTTCCTATGTGATATGAAGAAAGTCACCTCACTGGTAACTCAGTTTTTCATGTATAAATTAACATGATCATCTTTACATAGAATAGATGCTTCCCTTCTGAATGAAAAGTTAGGTGATAACTTCCTAAGCTCCATGATGGTAGGGGAAAACGATGGCATGAGCAGAAGGTGAACATCACCCCCTGGCCAACATAAGGTGGACAACAGCAACAGGAGAGTGTGCCAAACACTGGCAAGGGGAAACTGGCTATAACACCCATAAGCCCGCCCCCAACAATACACCGCCTCCAGGCCTCCAGGAGGTATTAATTCCCAAATCTCCATCAGCTGGGAACTTAGCATTCAGAACACCTAAGTTTATGGGAGACACCTGAATCAAACTGTGTGTGTGTGTGTGTGTGTGTGTGTGTGTGTGTGTGTGTGTGTGTTACTGTCCACCTGGCCTGGACTGGGAACCACTGATCTGAAAAGAAACTCAGTAGGGATCAGGCAGTCTGGAAAAAGACACAATTCTAAGTTAGACTCATTAAGACTTTAGGAGAAGTAATATTGGTACAGGATAGTCTTGTCTGCATCCCAGGACAGATATGAGAACTGTCTTTTGGGAACCAAAGTAAGACAAGGGGATGAGGCAGTCAATGCAATACGTCAACATCATCACCAAACACGAATGGCATACACCGTAAATGCCCTGGTGTATATTGGAAAAGACATCACCAGGCCCTAACAAACCCTGTTCAGCCTACTCTTCTGTCCTTTCTCCTATTTTGCAGCGCGAAATCGGTGTTCCTAATAAGACTCAAGTCTTGTCATTGAAATATCTCTACAGCCATTAAAAGTTATTTCTTTCAAGCATGTTGATTTAAAATTTCTGAATTGGAATGAATGCACTGTCCCCAGAAAATTAGCTGCTGCCTCTCCCCTGACCTATTTTCCCCATCACCATCTCATTTGATTATTCTAAGCAGACCCATCTATTTTCCTCCTTTGGCAAGCAGACAAGGAAGAGGGATGGAAGTCAGACTGAGAAGGAAAGTAAGTGCACTATAGCACACACTTGAAAGCCTTTCTGTGATAAAAGGACGGAACTTGGCCCAGGAAAGTCACAGAGTCAAGCTTAAATGCTTTCTCTACCGGTATGCGTTCGGGGGGAAACACATAACCTGGAAAGATGGTCAGGCAATTATATTACTCCTACGGACTTTTATGTGACAATATCAGAGAGGAAGTGCAATGAGACTATGTCAAACCATGAACTGCACAAAAAAAAAAAAAGAAAAAAGAAAAAAGAAAAAAATTGGGTTTGTAGAGACAAATAAAGTTGGCAGTGAGGAAGGCATTAGTTTAATTGCCTAACCTTTCCTCTCAATTGCATCGGTAATGGGAGCAGACTGTCCCCTCCAGTGTCGTCAAGGCACCTGGCGCTCAACAGGAAGACAAGGATCCCAGAGACAATGTCAGGCAAGAGACAGAACGGGTCCCCAAGGGAGAAGTCAGGACTAGTCGGTAACGGGTGACATAGAGTGCACAACCCCTCAAATGATGTATTTCAGCCTTCCACCGAGTCCGAAATGGCAGGTGGCAAAGCTGTGACCCCAAAAGAAAACAATTTGCGCTGTTTGAGCTCGTGGGAGAATTCATGGAAGAACGGTTACTTTTTCTTCATGCTTGGTAGGCGCCAGTGGAGGTCACTGAGAATAGACACGTAGGACAGAAAAGCTGGTGTTCGCTGCGCAGCTCAGCACAGTGGAATCTGGGAGGGCCACAGGCTGTGAATTCTAATCCAGGCTCTGCTATCATTTCCTATAAGACCCTGAAAAAGACACATTTAATATCCCGAACCTCTTAAATTTCCCTCTCGGACATGCATGTAGGCCTTAGCCATATCTCTAAATAGCTAGGAAGCAGACGTATCTTGCATGTCACTCACTCTTCCCCATCCATCACATGGGGTTATTTCCAGAAGTGGTAAATTGAAATGTCTCTAAATACAACTAGAAAAATTTAAATGCTAACACATAAATGCCTGTTTTATTTACATCTAATGTTAAAAGAGTGGCATTGAGCATTGAATGGGATGAAATGTCAAATCTGTTTGGAAAAACATGAAATACTGTTCACATGCCAGGCTTTATTTTATTATTACTAAGTTAAGAAAAAAATAATAATAAGGGGGGAGGGTGTTGACATCCTGCCTCATGTTGCCTAGCCTGGCCTTAAACTCATCACTGTGTAGGTGAATATAGCCCTAAAGTCTTGATCCTCCTGCCTCCACCTCCACCTCCCAAGTACTGGGATTGCAGACATGCTCCACCACACTTGGCTCAAATAATTATCTTTTTTCTTTTCTTTTTCTTTTTTTTTTTTTTTTTTTTTTTTTCTTTTTTTTTTGAGATAGGGTTTCACTCTAGCTCAGGCTGACCTGGAATTCACTATGTAGTCTCAGGGTGGCCTCGAACTCACAGTGATCCTCCTACCTCTGCCTCCCGAGTGCTGGGATTAAAGGCGTGTGCCGCCATGCCCAGCTATGATTTTCATTTGTTCCATATTCATCAAGTCCTGTTCTCATGCATGGTATTTACCAGGCATTCAAAATACTGGGGCTGGCAAGATGGATCAGCAGGTAAAGGCATTTGCTTGCTTTAATTAATTGATTGATTTTATTGATTTATGTGACAGTTTGTCAGTCTCAGTTTGAGCCTCCAGTACCAATGTAAAGCCAATTGCACAAAGCGGTGCATTCATCTGGAGTTCCTTTACAATGACTATTCTCCCTGTTTCCCCACAAAAAAAAAAAAAAAAAAAAAAAGCCTAGTGAGGGATGGAGAGATGCCACAGTGGTTAAAAGCACTTTCTTGCAAAACCTGAAAGGCTAACAGCCCAGGTTCAATTTCCCATTACCCATGTAAAGCCAGATGCACAAAGTGGCACAAGGGTCTTGAGTTCATTTGCAGTGGCTAGAGAGCCTGACACACCCATGCTCGCTCTCTTTCTGCCTCTTTCTCTCTCAAATAAACAAATAAAAATATTGTTTTTTAAAAGAGCCTAGGAAATAAATAAAATATTTTTTAAAGGGTTGGAGGGATGGCTTAGTGGTTAAGGTGTTTGCCTGCAAAGCCAAAGGACCCAGGTTCGATTCCGCAGGACCCATGTTATCCAGATGTACAAGGGACCACACACGTCTGGAATTCATCTGCAGTGGTTGGAGGCCCTGGTCTGCCCATTCTCTCTCTCTTGCTCTCGCTCTCTCTCTCCCTCCCTCCCTCCCTCTTTCTCTGTCAAATAAATAAATAAAAATAAAATATTTTTAAGTCTGACAGCTCAGGTTCAATTCCCCAAATTACCCACTACCATGTAAAATCAGATGTACAGAGTGGTGCATGCATCTAGTTTGTTTGCAGGCCCTGATGTGCCCATTATTTCTCTTTCTCTCTCTCTCTCTCTCTCTCTCTCTCTCTCTCTTCTGGGTATGGTGGCACATTCTCATTCATTCTTTCTCTCTTTCTCTCCTTCCCCTTGCAAATAAATAATAAAATAAAATGTCTAGTGAACTGTGGCCAGACAAAAATAACAAACACTATATCATTCCACTTACAGGAGATACCTAGAAAAGGAAAATTCACAGTGACAGTGTGGAACAGAGGTCACTAGGGGCTGGAGGGAGTGAGAACGGAGAGTTATTGCTAAGTATTTAGAGTCTATGTTTCTGGTAATAAAATTATCTGAAAATAAATACAATGATATATTGTGGTTTGATTGTAAAATGTCCCCCATGGGCTCATGTGTTTGAACACTTGGTCCCCAGCTGGTTATGCTATTTGGGCCTTACTAAAGGAAATGAGTCACTAGGGGTGGGCCTTCAAGTTTTATAGCCAGGCCCAGCTTTCTGTTCGCTCTCCGCTTCCTGACTGGATTAAATGTGACAGTCCAGCTCTCATTCCACCATAATGGAATGTATCCCCTCAAAGCTGTAAGCCAAAACAAATCCTGTCTTCCTTATGTTGCTTCTAGTCAGGCAATTGACCACAGTAATGAGAAAGGAACTATTGCATGATGTTTACATACATTGTAAATGTTCTTAAATTGTACACCTAAAATATCAAAAATGACAGAATTCATGTTATATACAGTTTATCACAATTTTTAAAAATGAATTAATGGGGGAGGGAGACTGGAGAGATGGTTTAGCCATTAAGGCTCTTGCCTGCAAAGCCAAAGGATCTCAGTTCAGTTCCCCAGGACCCATGTAAGCCAGATGCACAAGGTGGTGCATGTGTCTGGAGTTCATTTGCAGTGGCTGGAAGCCCTGGTGCACCCATTCTCTCTATCTCTCTGTCTCTCTCTGCCTATTTCTTTCTCTCAAATAAATAAAAATAAAAATAAATGTTTTTTTAAATGAATTAACACACCAACAATCAAAAAAAAAAAAAAAGCAGACTGAATATGCCCTTTCTTCCTCCTGCCAAAGCAAGGCATTGGGGAGGAAGGGGAATCTTTTGATGCTTTCTGCTCCTCAGGGAATTTCCAAGGTTCTTTATCATTTTGCATTTTGACACTAAGAACCTCCTTGATTCAGGGTTATTTCCAGAATATTGAGTATTATCAAACTTTCATTAGCTTGGATGTTCACTGGAGCTCTCTTCCCACAGCTGAGTAAATATTCTTCCCACATGTAGCCTGATAGATGAATTGTCTTGGCTCTGAAATGTATGTTGTGTCAGAACTCAGGCAAGTGTGACAATTTCTTACTCCAAGCTCCTCTTTGAATAGTTTAGCATGGCCCAAGCTTTCCCTACTTCTTTCACTTTCAGGATATCCTTTCCCAAAGACAACTTACCAATGACAGAGACCATGCTGTCACAAAAAAGAGGGGGTCACCTGACTGGAGAATCAAGCAGTACCTTCAAGGAAGCAGAACTCTTATTTTTTTTCAACTTTTTATTGACAACTTCCATAAACAGACAATATGCCATGATGGTAATCTCCTCCCATCATCTTTTTTTCCCCACTCCCAAATCCCCTTTCCACTGAATCTCTTCTTTCCAACTCATCTCTTTTCTTTTTTCACTATTTCTTAATGATTTATTTATTTAGGGGGGAGAGAGAGACAGAGAGAATGGGCATGACAGGGCCTCTAGATGCATGCGCCACCTTGAGCATCTGGCTTATGTGGGTCCTAAGGAATCAAACTTCAGTCCTTTGGCTTTGTAGGCAAATGCCTTAACCACTAAGTCATCCCTCCAGCCCAGTCTCTTCTATTTTGATGTCATCATTTTTTTCTTCCTAGTACGCAAGTCTTGTATAGATAGTGTCAGTCACTGTAAGGTCATGAATATCAAGATCACTTTGTGTCTGGAAGACAGCAATGTAAACACTCCTCCCCTTCCTTTGGCTCTTACATTCTTTCTGCTACCGTAAGGAAGCTGAATTCTATTTCTGGTTTTGTTTCTAGTTGAATCATAAAATCAAAGCCCATTTTTTCAATATGTCTCTATGTAAAAGAACAGATTACAACACGTTCTGAAACCCTCACTGTGGTTTAATGAATGAACTCCTAAGGAGATAGACTATGAAAAAGATATAAAAGAGTAAACTTATTTTGGGTACTTCAGGAACTAAATCACTTTTGTTGGGATCTAAGACTAAGCTAATTTGTATAATGTTCCTTTAAGATAGTAGTGTTACAAGGGGCCGCACGCCTCTGCAGTTCATTTGCAGTGGCTGGAGGCCCTGGAGCGCCAATTCTCTCTCTCTCTCTCTCTCTCTCTCTCTCTCTCCCTCTCTGTCACTCTCAAATAAATAAATAAACATGAACAAAGAAAAATTTTTAAAAAGATATTAGTGTTAGAGTCAAGTCATTGTATTTATGGTTTGTTTCTCATCACGCTGGCTGATATGTTTGCTGCATTGCTTTAAAATATAATTTAACTTAATATCAGATCTGAAACTCTGAAATGGCTAGAGGAAAAAGTAGGGAAAACCCTTCAACATATTGGCCTTGGCAAGGACTTTCTGAATATAACCCCGATTGCTCAGGCAATAAAACCACAGATTAATCACTGGGACCTAATGAAATTGCAAGCCTTTTGTACTGCAAAAGACACTATGAATACAGCAAAGAGGCAACCTACAGAATGGGAGAAAATCTTTGCCAGCTATATATCTGATAGAGGATTACTATCTAGGATACACAAAAAACTCAAAAAATTAAATAATAAGAAATAAAGCAAGCCAATTAAAAAATGGGCTATGGAACTAAATAGGGAGTTCTCAAAAGAAGAAACACAGATGGCATATAAACATCTAAAAAAAAGTTCTATATCCCTAGTCATCAGGGAAATGCAGATTAAAACTACATTGAGATTCCATCTCACTCCTGTCAGATTGGCTACCACTATGAAAACAAATGAACATAACTGCTGGCAAGGATGAGGAAAAAGAGGAACCCTTCTATACTCTTGGTGGGAATGCAATCTGGTCCAGCCATTGTGGAAATCAGAGTGGAGATTCCTAAGACAGCTAAAAATAGATTTACCATGTGACCCAGCTATAGCGCTCCTAGGCATATATCCTAAGGACTTGTCTCACTACCGTAGAGATACTTGCTCAACCATGTTTATTGCTGCTCTATTCACAATAGCTAAGAAATGAAACAAGCCTAGATGTCCCTCAAGTGATGAGTGGATAATGAAGATGTGGCACATTTATACAATGGAGTTCTACTCAGCGGTAAAGAAAAATGAAGTCATGAAATTTGAAGGAAAACGGATGGATCTGGAAAGGATTATACTAAGTGAGGTAATCCAGGCCCAGAAATCCAAACAGTCACATGTTCTCTTTCATATGTGGATCCTAGCTACAAATAACTGAACTTCTGTTTAAGTAGGAAGAAAACTCAGTAGCATAGGCCAGTAAGCTAGAAAGGGGATATAAAGAGAATAGTAAGGAAGGGAGGGGGTACCTAATAGGATGGTATTGTATGATACATTGTATCTATGTAAGTAGAAGAATAGATTAAGGGGGTGAAAAGGTCTAAGGTCAGGGGAAGAGATTGAGTAAAGGAAAGGTGGAGGGAGAGACTAATCAAAATCTAAGAGGATACAAATAAGTCATATGGAAACCTACTTTTTTGGACAATGGAACACACAGTAGCCATAGATTGTTACTAGAAAATTTTCAGTGCCAGGGATGGGATACCTTCCAGTGAGTTGTTGGCCAGGGAGGTCCCTTCTGTCCCCCAAACATTACAGGCCATTGCCAAGGCCCTTGGTTTCCCACCAGGAATAGATGGTAAGACCCTATTGCTGAAGACTCCACATACTTGGACTACAAGGTCACTGAGAAACCCTGCTGGAGCTGAGCTGAAAACCTCCTCCGTGTAGACCAGCCGACAGAAAGCTGGAAAAAGTCATGCTGCATGCAGTTCAATGGGAGAGAGAAAAATCACCAGTGAAGATACTCAACAGTGGACACTGCAAGCCTTATGTTTGGCCAGCCAGGCCAAATGAGACAATGGGTGCAATAGTGGCATGTCTGTTATGGGGGAAACCAACTGCCCTCTAATTTGACTGTAGGTCTGCTCCATGGGTGGGAATACATCCCTGATACTGAAAACCTACAACAGAGGTAGTCATGAGCCGTAGGAGTGCAATATCTGCTGCTGTATGGCTAAAAGTATATACTATGCTCACCAAACTGCCCAGTAAGCACTTCTCTTAATGTTCATACCCATATATTAATGCCACTCTCACTTTTGGTAGAGAACCTTCTCTTTTCAGATGGCAGTGACCTTGGGATGACTCAGGAGGCACCTTGGTGCTGAAAAGAAGTGACAGAGGAGTGCTCAGCACTGAAATATCTCAATCACACCTTCCATGGCTCAGGGTCCATTGCAGAAGATGTGGCAGAAAGAATGTAAGAACCAAAGGAAGGATAGGACTCCTTACAACATGCTCCTCCAGACACAAAATATCCATGGATATCTATGACCTCACAGTGCCTGACACACTACCTACACAAGACCATCATGATAGGAGGAAAAGATGATGACATCAAAATAAAAGAGAGATTGATTAAGAGGGGGAGGGGATATGAGGGACAGTGGAGTTTCAAAGGGGAAAGTGGGAGGGAAGGAATTACTGTGGGATATTGTTCATAATCATGGAAGTTGTCAATAAAAAGTATTTTTAAAAAATAAGATATAATATAATTTAAGCCAGGAGTGGTATACATACCTTTAATCCCAGCACTCAGGAGGCAGAAGTAGGAGGAGCTCCACGAGTTCAAGGCCAGCCTGAGACTACTGAGTGAATCCCAGGTCAGAGTGATGTTAGTCTTGCAAGTCACCTTAAATTCCATCTTCACTTGTTCACCAACTCTAAGGTAGCATTTTTAACCTTATCTCTAGTGATATTTTGAATGTGGTAGTTGGAGATCATTCTTTGTTGTGACAGCCCACCCTACACTCTGTAGTATGTCTGGCAGCATCACTGGTCTCTGTCCACTAGGTTCCAGAACCATCACTCACCCTACTTTGTAAAAACCAAAAGGTCTCTAGACATTGTCAAATGTCTCCTCATAGGCAAAACTGCTCCATGCCTATTAAGAACCACAACTGTAAGCCAGGTGTTGTGGTGCACGCCTTTAATCCCAGCACTTGGGAGGCAAAGGTAGGAGGATTGCCATGTGTTTGAGGCCACCCTGAGGCTACATAGTGAATTCCAGGTCACCGTGGACTAGAGTGAAACCCTTCCTCAAAAAAGCCAAAAAACGGCTACAGAGATGGCTTAGTGGTTAAGCACTTGCCTGTGAAGCCTAAGGGTCCCAGTTCGAGGCTCAATTCCCCAGGACCCACATTAGCCAGATGCACAAGGGGGCGCACACATCTGGAGTTCATTTGCAGTGGCTGGAAGCCCTGGCATGCCCATTCTCTATCTACCTATCTATCTATCTATCTATCTCTATCTCTATCTGCCTCTTTTTCTCTCTCTGTCACTCTCAAATAAATAAATAAAATAAACAAAAAAACCCCACAACTGTGGAGCTGGTTTCTAGCCATAAATGAATACTTTTGTCAGCACCGTCACTCATTTCTTTAAAGACTTACACCACCAGCCTGCCTCACCTTCTACCTTTCAGAATGGCTCCCTGGCTCTAAGAAAGAGCATAATTGTTCTCCAAAGGTCTCCCGTATTGTAGAGCTCAAGCGTGAGATACAAGCTCAAAAAAGGGTTGGTTTTTTGTTTTGTTTTGTTTTTGTTTTTGTTTTTGTTTTTGAGGTAGGGTCTCGCTCTAGCCCAGGCTGAACTGGAATTAACTATGTAGTCTCAGGGTGGCCTTGAACTCATGGCAATCCTCCTACCCCTAAGAAATTTAAATTTGTTTTATTTATTTAAGAGGCAGATAGAGAATGGGTGCACCAGGGCCTCTAGCCACTGCAAACGAACTCCAGTAGCATGCGCCACCATGTGCATCTGGCTTACATGGGTCCCGGGGAATCGAACCTGGATCCTTAGGCTTCGCAGGCAAGCACCTTAACCACTGTGCCATCGCTCCAGCCCTCAAGACAGTATCTGACTCTGTCCCTTCAAAGCTGTATCATTACTAAAGCCATCAAGCTTGAAGAGCAGCTGGAAGATGAGACAAAATTAAAACTGATTAGAAACCTTCACCACAACTCAACATGAGTCTTACCAAAGTCCTTTCAGAAAAGTCAAAACAGAAGTAAATATTTTATAGTCTTTTCAGAGACCATCACTTGCTTGACATTGTTGTCACCTGAATTCAGAAAACACTAAGGGACAGGAAGTAGTGCCTAGAGTCACACACTATATTATAACACTAGAGCTTTTATAGAAAAAAAAAATGATTCTTTTCATAAGTCATTCCTGATTCTGTGTAGCAAATTTGTCTAATTTCAGTCTGACTAGAAATATTTTCCACATACTTTCTCCCTGACCCTAACTAACACCAACTTCATAATCCTTGAAAGACTGTAGAATCTGATTTAAATATTGGAAAACTTGAGATTTCAGGAAACTGATGTAACTGATGTTTACCTCTCGCTTTCATATTTCCCAGACACCCTAATGAGTTTTTTGAGGTGTTTCTTCTGATCAAATTCCAAGGCAAACATAGTTACCTTAGGAGAGGAAAAGAGAGATATTTCTACAGTCCTGGGCTTTCCCCCCCTGCCATATAATTAGACCCACGAGGGGAAGAAATTATCCATTTTAGATAAGATAAATTTCCAGCTTTCAAACACTCTGAGCATGATCTGAGGGAAATAAGATTTTATGATGAATTAACAACTCTATAAATTCTTTAATTGAGTAAGCATCCATTGTGTTTTCCAAGGGAAGAGGCAGGCAGACAAAAAGTCCAGTAACTAAAATCTCAATTCTTCTGTCTCGACTACGTATCACAAGGCATTAGTGAACAGGAGCTGAAACTGTGTGCTTAAGCCCAGACATGTATTGTTAAATGTGACATGCTCAATTTATCATTAGTTATGAAGTGAAAACGGATGAATACACATTCAATTTAGTTCAGCTGCTTTCTTCATTTATCACACTCTTTCATCATCCATCATCTTGCCCCATCCTTTTGATTTGAACAAATAACACACTTTCATAAGTTTAATCTAATTAATCATAATTGTAAGGTAATGTTCCCTTAATGAACCATACATCTGATTTTATAAAGTTTGTTGCAATTTTAATAAAATGCGTTCCAGATAGAATCTACAAATGTTCTCTTTAAAGACCAACCACCTCATCATTCTTCCTAATTCATGTTTCCCAACTCTACATGGATGTGCACACACACACACACACAGAGAGAGAGAGAGAGAGAGAGAAAGAGAGAGAGAGACACGTGCACATGCGCTTCTTTCTAAGGCTGGTGAAGATAAAACAGTGTTGAAATCCATTGGAGCATGTTGGCCTTTTATAAAACAACTGTTTCAGTAAATTGTAAAATGTTCACCATTTTATGATGATGATAAGGTAGAAAGTTAAGAAAATTAAGTGAAAAACAGAGGAAAAAGTAATAAGGATTGGAAAGGATCCCTCCTCCATTGTTATGATGGATTTGAAGCTAGGTATTGATGTCCACTGCAAGGACCAAAACCAAACAATAGGGTCTTGGAATGTCACTCACTTGGTTATTTGCTTAGAATGCACAAGGCCCTGGGTACTAGCCCTGGCCACACATAAATCAGGGCAGGGTGGCATGTTCTGTAATCCCGGCACTGGGGCGATACAGGCTGAAGGATCAGAAGTCCAAGGTTGCCCTCAGCAACATAGCAAATTCAAGGCAAGCCTGATATATGAAAGCCTGTCTCAAAGGAAAAGGAAGAGGAGGAAGGGAGGAGACCAAATTATAAAAAAGAAACTATCATTTGTGAGTGGCAATTTATGATACAAATCTCAGAAGCTCTCTTTCTAATTCTGCAAACTGTTAAAGTCAATGCTGTCCCCATGATTTGGGCAGAAGAGACTAGAAGAGCCTGTACCTGAACATGTACAGGCTTTATTGAGGTGACAAGAATGTTAGAGAACATCATAACCGAAGAGAAGCCAAGCCATTGATTGCCTTTGAATCTCTCACTTCAAAATGAAGTGAAGGACTCACTGAAGGTAAAGGTAGGTGACAGAATCAGCACTGAAACCTGCCATCCTAGTGTAGCTTTCCCCCAGATCTTGCAGTCCCCTCCACATCACAAAATAAAATAAAATAAAATAAACCTCATAGGCCTGTCAGCTATGAAAGACATGACAGATTTACCTGTTCAGGACTTGGACCAAGTAGAATCATATGGTGTATGTGTGTGTGTGTGTCCATATGTGTGTGCAGGTGTGCATGCACTTGTGAGCATGTGGAAGTCAGAGAACAACTTCAGGTGGTGTTCCCTCAGGTATCATCTACTTTTTTTTTTTTTTTTGGTTTTTCAAGATAGGGTCTCGCTCTAGCCCAGGCTGACCTGGAATTCACTATGTGGTCTCAGGGTGGCCTCAAACACACAGTGATCCTCCTACCTCTGCTTCCAGAGTGCTGGGATTAAAGGCGTGCACCACCACACCCAGCACATGCACATTTTTTGAGACAAGGATTTCTGCTAGGCTAAAACTTGCCAAGTAGCCTAGAAGGGCTGGCCAGTGAGCCCCAAGGGTTTGCCTGTCTCTGCCTCCTTAGCACTGTGTAAAGCACTTATGTACAGCTTTTCTTTAATATGGGATCTGGGGATCAAACTCAGGTCCTTGTTCTGCAAGGCAAGCACTTTGCTAAATGAGCTATCTCCCCATATGACAGTTTATTAGTTATCTGTCACACTGCCCCATCAGAGAGGGGATGAAGCCCCCCCACAGCATCTCCTACCCTCCTGCAGAAGCTGGCACAGTGCCTTTCTCTCTTGCCTACTACAAGGGGCTCCCGACTGGTCCCTGCTCCTTACAGTCCCTCCCAGGAGCCAGGGGCCACGACCCCTTTGTAATCTCATTACTGACACTGGTCATGTTTGACCTTCTTCTCTCCTTGTGCTCCTGACATTCTTAGGCCAGGATTCTTCTTAAATGCCCTTTCTCCATGGGACAGCAAGACAAGACGGCCAAACTGAAGAATCAATTAACATAAATATAAGGAAGACGGCCTATTAGTCATTCCCTCACTTTATGGTTTAAGGACTGAAGCCATCCAATAGTCCTGACATCCACCTTGGCAAAATGTTTCTCTGGCCTACCACTGATTACAGTTTTCATTCATTATCTACTTCACAGCAGAGCTCATTAGAGATCAATGTCTATGAATTGACTACACACCAGCAAAAACACATGCTTCAGGCTAACTGCTTTTTAAGTGGAAAAAGTATCCACTGATGTTAGTCTGCTCGTGCGCAGCAGCAGCAGGAAGCGGCAGTCTTTGGGTGGGGCTTGGACACAGCTTAGCCATGTGCAAAGCTTGGAGCTGTGCAGACCCTCCTCACAGAAAAATTCCACTGCCCATAATATGCCCTAAGCTAACAATCAATGTATCACTGTACGAAAGTTTGGGGCATTGTTAAGACAAATGTTATTGGCTAAGTAAAATGATATCATAAAATACTAAAAAACCTAAACAAACATTAAAAATATATTATTTTTTAGTTCTAATACTTTTTTACTTTTTTATTAATTTTATTTATTTGGGAGAGAGAGAAAGAGGCACAGAGAGAGAGGAGGAGGGAGAGAAAACAGGTTCACCAGGGCCTTTAGCCATTGCAAACAAACTCCAGATACATGCCACCTTTTGCATCTGGCTTATGTGGGTCCTGGGAAATTGAACTCCTTTGGCTTTGCAGGCAAGTGTCTTAACTACTAAGCCATCTCTCCAGCCATTATTATGTGTTAAAAGTCAGAGTAGGAATGGGGAGACAGCTCAGCAGTTAAAGGTGCTTTTTGCAAAGCCTGCCCGACCAGGTTTGACTCCCCAGTACTCACATAAAGCCAAGAGCACAAAGTGGCACAAACATCTGAAGTTCATTTTCAGTGGCCAGAGGCCTTGGCACTCCCATATTCTCTCTCTTTCTCTTACTTTTTCTCTCTCCCCCTCAATAAAAATATTTTTTTAAGTCAGGCTGAAAATAAATAGGCTAGAAGACAGATTTGCAGCACTTTCTCATTTTTAAAAAGTTTTTATCAGTAGATTACCTTTAAAAATAAACTATAAGATTCCACCTTACCCCAGTAAGGATGGCAAACATTAAAAAAATCAAATGACAGCTGGAGAGATGGCTTAGCAGTTAAGGCACTTGCCTGCAAAGCCAAAGGACCCAGGTTCCATTCCCCAGGACTCACTTAAGCCAGATGCACAAGGGGGCACACATATCTGGAATTCGTTTGCAGTGACTAGAGGCCCTGGTGTGCCCATTCTCTCTCTCTCTCTCTCTCTCTCTCTCTCTCTCTCTCTCTTCCTCCCTATTTCTGTATCTTTCTCACACAGATAAATTAATTTTTTAAAAAACTTGAAAAAAAAATTTTTTAAAAATCAAATGAAAACAAATGCTGGCAGGGATGTGGAGAAATAGGAACCCTCATTCACTGTTGGTGGCAATGTAAGATGGTATACCTCTATAGAAAGCAATATGGAGACTCATAAAAAGGTTGACTATAGAGTTACCAACAGACCCAGTTAATCCCTTACTGGGCATTTACCCTAAAAGCTCCATTTCAGAGACATTTGCTCTATGTGTATAGCTGCTCAATTCATAATAGCTAAGAATTGGAATCAACCCAGGGGCCCATCATTGGACAAATGGATAACCAAGATGTGGTATATCTACACAGTGGAATTCTACATAGCATTAAGGAAAAATGACACAATGAAATTTGAAGAAAAATAGTCAAACTTGGAACAGATCATTCTCAGCAAATTCACCCAATCACAGAAAGACAATCATCACATGTTCTCACTCAGCTGTGGCTCCTAACCTGGATCAGCCTAAGATGCTGACATACCTAACAGGCATCTCGAGAACTGGACAATAGGAAGGGTGGGGCAGGAGGGGAGGGTGAGGGTAGGAGGAACACAAAACTGGACGCAAATGGAAAAGGTATCATAAAATCCTATATCCTGAAAGACAGACTAAAAGGTTGAAACTTCACCAGGTCCTAAGAAGGAACACCTGAATCAAAGGGCCCTGGAGAAGGTATGATGAAGACTAACCTTAATCTTCTCCTGCTTCTCTCTCTGTCTCTCTCTCTCTCTCTCTCTCTCTCTCTCTCTCCTATCTTTCTCTTGTATATTACCTATCTTTTTCTTCCTTCTTTTCCTTTGGCACTGGCCTGTAACTCCCAGTACCAAGATGTGGCTATCATCCACAATGAGCTGTTGATCAGAGAGACCTACAAGGTTCCCAAAAAGAAGATAGATTTCTACCAGAGCACTTGATTACCCACCAAAGGTTAATTGTAAGACCCTACTGCCAAAGACACCATATGTTGTTGGTATGGAACATGGAGAGACCTGGCTGGACTCTGGAAGAGAGTCAGTCCCCAGTTAGCTTGTCTAGTGCCAGAAGGTGCTACATGAGTGACTGGGGGGAAACGGCCAACATCTGTCCAAGCAACTCGTGGTCTAAACTACTCAGCAGCAAACAACCTGACATGATGCTCACACAAGTGCAACAGCAGCACACAGCCATGGTGGGAAGCCAACTGCTCTTGAATTGGCTAATGGATCCTCTCAGTGAAACGGAACCCATAGCTGGAACTGGGAAACAAGTCAGAACCATATCCAAGAAATGAGTTTGCTCCCCAATATCAAGCTCCCACCAATCTTGGGCTACAAAAGGGCCTACACCTATTAAATTCTCTCTAAAATAATGATGGTTATCCAATTTATCCAGTGCTGACTTCACTCTCCAAAGAGAGTAATTGGGGAAATGAGCAAGAGTGCTGCTTTCTTGGTGAACCTGGTATCAGCACAAGGGTGAAGGAGATAGACACAAAGAACACTCAAGTCAGAGACACAGAGACACAGAGGCTCCCAAGACCTATCACTGGAGTAGACCTAAAACAAACCCAACATGGCTCAGGGAAATTCGTGGAAGAGTGGACAGAAAGATTGTTAGAGCCACAAGTTGGAACATTATGCACAGAGACATTGATTCTTCCCCATAACTGATGGCTTCCCCCACAATGCACGGCCCACATTCCCCAATGAAGAGGGTCCTTTCTGAGGGAGGAGGGACAGGGAGGAGGCTGAGGATGGCACCATCATGGCTGTTTACACACTGAGTATGCACATAGCTAATAAAGAAAAAAATAAAAAATAAATAAACTATGTAGCAAGGCACAACAGTTGTTCACAAGTATAATCCCAGCACTCAGGAGACCAAGGTAAGAAAATCGTCATGAGTTCAAATCCAGTGTGGGCTACAAAGTAAGTTCCAGGTCAGCCTGGGTAAGAGACCCTGCCTCAAATTAAAAACAAAAAAGATTGTATAAACACTGAAATGTTCATACTATATGCAATAATTATGGAAATTCTAATTTGTAATTAACTATGTAAGTCATAATTACCCATTGAATGTCTCTATGAAAGTAGGCCTTGCCTATGCCATTTATTGTCCTGCCTGGTGCTTTGTATGAATAATACCCCTGCACAGACACCTTCTGAATGAAGGAGGGAGTTGCCCTGTCCTTGCGCTCACTGACGTTGCCTCAGCTTTGTACGTTGCCTGTATGTTCCTTTGCAAGAAAAAGAGAAAAGAAACAATAAGTACATTGTTGGTTCATTAAAATGCCTTTAGCTTTCAGACTGGAGAGATGGCTTAGCTGTTAATCACTTGCCTGTGAAGCCTAAGGACCCAGGTTTGATTCACCAGTCCCCACGTAAGCCAGATGCACAAGGTGGTGCATGTATCTGGAGCTCATTTGCAGTGGCTGGAGGTTCTGGTGTGTCCATTGTCTTTCTCTCTCTCTCTCTCTCTCTCTCTCTCTCTCTCTCTCTCTATCTCAATCTCTCTGTTTTCCTCTCTCTCTCAAATAAATAAATAAAAACTGCTTTAAAAAAAAAAAAGTCTTAGCTTTGGAATGTTTTCCTAGGAAACAGTGACAACTAATGTCCTAAGGAAACTGGTGAAAAGTTCATTCATCTGGGAAGCCAGTGAGAATTAGATAAGAAACTTGCATAATGCAAATCAGATATCAGTACTGATAAGCATGCTCACAGGTGTCTTTCTCTCAATCAATACCTAATTGAACAGCTACTGTGTACCAAGCATTCTAAAGTTCTTTGGCATAGAAGGAGGAGACGATTACAGTGAGAATAACATGCAAAAGAGCCTCTGGACTCCAAGGAAATTATGTTTTATTGGTAAAACGGAGCCTGTAAGAATGCAGTTCCATATGAGGTAGAATGCAACTTGATGCTCCAGGGCTCTGAGCTAAATGCTGGGAAAGCAGAGAAAGGAGGATGAAATGCAGGGAGGGCGGGGGGAGGTCAGAAGAGGTTTCAAAGAGGAGCTGACACCCTTAAAAGATCCATAGTTGAATTTTGATAGATGAAAGAAGTGGGAGGTCTTTTCTACATTTAACCTTGAATTAGAATAAAACTAATTCCCAATAGCCTGGCATTTAATCACTGCAGAATCAAAAGGCCAAGCAGACTTGCTAAACATTCAGGGGCAGCTTTCTTTTTTTTTTTTAAGCACTTATGTACACTTTTCTTTAACATGGGA
The DNA here is from genome assembly GCA_036346955.1 of Dipus sagitta. NCBI lineage: Eukaryota > Metazoa > Chordata > Mammalia > Rodentia > Dipodidae > Dipus > Dipus sagitta. The sequence goes on from CM070771.1 coordinate 112,881,025, forward strand.
TCTGGGGATCAAACTCAGGTCCTTGTTCTGCAAGGCAAGCACTTTGCTAAATGAGCTATCTCCCCATATGACAGTTTATTAGTTGTCTGTCACACTGCCCCCATCAGAGACGGGATGAAGCCCCCCCCCACAGCATCTCCTACCCTCCTGCAGAAGCTGGCACAGTGCCTTTCTCTCTTGCCTACTGCAAGGGGCTTCCGACTGGTCCCTGCTCTTTACAGTCCCTCCCAGGAGCCAGGGGCCACGACCCCTTTGTAATCTCATTACTGACACTGGTCATGTTTGACCTTCTTCTCTCCTTGTGCTCCTGACATTCTTAGGCCAGGATTCTTCTTAAATGCCCTTTCTCCATGGGACAGCAAGACAAGACGGCCAAACTGAAGAATCAATTAACATAAATATAAGGAAGACGGCCTATTAGTCATTCCCTCACTTTATGGTTTAAGGACTGAAGCCATCCAATAGTCCTGACATCCACCTTGGCAAAATGTTTCTCTGGCCTACCACTGATTACAGTTTTCATTCATTATCTACTTCACAGCAGAGCTCATTAGAGATCAATGCCTATGAATTGACTACACACCAGCAAAAACACATGCTTCAGGCTAACTGCTTTTTAAGTGGAAAAAGTACCCACTGATGTTAGTCTGCTCGTGCGCAGCAGCAGCAGGAAGTGGCAGTCTTTGGGTGGGGCTTGGACACAGCTTAGCCATGTGCAAAGCTTGGAGCTGTGCAGACCCTCCTCATAGGAAAATTCCACTGCCCATAACATGCCCTAAGCTAACAATCAATGTATCACTGTACGAAAGTTTGGGGCATTGTTAAGACAAATGTTATTGGCTAAGTAAAATGATATCATAAAATATTAAAAAACCTAAAGAAACATTAAAAATATACTATTTTTAGCTCTAATACTTTTTTATTTTTTTATTAATTTTATTTATTTGGGAGAGAGAGAAAGAGGCACAGAGAGAGAGGAGGAGGGAGAGAAAATAGGTGCACCAGGGCCTTTAGCCATTGCAAACAAACTCCAGATGCATGCCAGCTTTTGCATCTGGCTTATGTGGGTCCTGGGAAATTGAGCTCCTTTGGCTTTGCAGGCAAGTGTCTTAACTGCTAAGCAATCTCTCCAGCCATTATTATGTGTTAAAAGTCAGAGTAGGAATGGGGAGACAGCTCAGCAGTTAAAGGTGCTTTTGGCGACCAGGTTTGACTCCCCAGTACCCACATAAAGCCAAGAGCACAAAGTGGCACAAACATCTGAAGTTCATTTTCAGTGGCCAGAGGCCTTGGCACTCCCATATTCTCTCTCTTTCTCTTACTTTTTCTCTCTCCCCCTCAATAAAAATATTTTTTAAAGTCAGGCTGAAAATAAATAGGCTAGAAGACAGATTTGCAGCACTTTCTCATTTTTAAAAAGTTTTTACCAGTAGATTACCTTTAAAAATAAACTATAAGATTCCACCTTACCACAGTAAGGATGGCAAACATTAAAAAAATCAAATGTCAGCTGGAGAGATGGCTTAGCAGTTAAGGCACTTGCCTGCAAAGCCAAAGGACCCAGGTTCCATTCCCCAGGACCCACATAAGCCAGATGCACAAGGGGGCACACATATCTAGAATTTGTTTGCAGTGACTGGAGGCCCTGGTGTGCCCATTCTCTCTCTCTCTCTCTCTCTCTCTCTCTCTCTCTCTCTCTCCCTGCCTATTTCTGTATCTTTCTCACACAGATAAATTAATTTTTTAAAAAACTTGAAAAAAAAATTTTTTAAAAATCAAATGAAAACAAATGCTGGCAGGGATGTGGAGAAATAGGAACCCTCATTCACTGTTGGTGGCAATGTAAGATGGTATACCTCTATAGAAAGCAATATGGAGACTCATAAAAAGGTTGACTATAGAGTTACCAACAGACCCAGTTAATCCCTTACTGGGCATTTACCCTAAAAGCTCCATTTCAGAGACATTTGCTCAACTATGTGTATAGCTGCTCAATTCATAATAGCTAAGAATTGGAATCAACCCAGGTGCCCATCATTGGACAAATGGATAACCAAAATGTGGTATATCTACACAATGGAATTCTACACAGCATTAAGGAAAAATGACACAATGAAATTTGAAGAAAAATAGTCAAACTTGGAACAGATCAATCTCAGCAAACTCACCCAATCACAGAAAGACAATCATCACATGTTCTCACTCAGCTGTGGCTCCTAACCTGGATCAGCCTAAGATGCTGACATACCTAACAGACATCTTGAGAACTGGGCAATAGGAAGGGTGAGGCAGTAGGGGAGGGTGAGGGTAGGAGGAACACAAAACTGGAAAAGGTACCATAAAATCCTATATCTTGAAAGACAGACTAAAAGGTTGAAACTTCATCAGATCATAAGAAGGAACACCTAAATCAAAGGGCCCTGGAGAAGGTATGATAAAGACTAACCTTAATCTTCTCCGCTCTCTCTCTCTCTCTCTCTCTCTCTCTCTCTCTCGTTCACTCGCTTGCTCGCTCTCTCCTATCCTTCTCTTGTATATTACCTATCTTTTTCTTCCTTCTTTTCCCTTGGCACTGGCCTGTAACTCCCAGTACCAAGATGTGGTTAACATCCACAATGAGCTGTTGATCAGAGAGACCTACAAGTTTTTCCCAAAAGAAGATAGATTTCTACCAGAGCACTTGATTACCCACCAAAGGTTAATTGTAAGACCCTACTGCTAAAGACACCACATGTTGTTGGTATGGAACATGGAGAGACCTGGCTGGAATCTGGAAGAGAGTCAGTCCCCAGTTAGCTTGTCTAGTGCCAGAAGGTGCTACATGAGTGACTTGGGGGAAACGGCCAACATCTGTCCAAGCAACTCGTGGAGTAAACTACTCAGCAGCAAACAACCTGACATGATGCTCACACAAGTGCAATAGCAGCACACAGCCATGGTGGGAAACCAACTGCTCTTGAATTGGCTAATGAATCCTCTCAGTGAAACAGAACCCATAGCTGGAACTGGGAAACAAGTCAGAACCATATCCAAGAAATGAGTTCACTCCCCAATATCAAGCTCCCACCAATCTTGGGCTACAAAAGGGCCTACACCTATTAAATTCTCTCTAAAATAATGATGGTTATACAATTTATCCTGTGCTGACTTCACTCTCCAAAGAGAGTAATTGGGGAAATGAGCAAGAGTGCTGCTTTCTTGGTGAACCTGGTATCAGCACAAGGGTGAAGGAGATAGACACAAAGAACACTCAAGTCAGAGACACAGAGGCTCCCAAGACCTATCACTGGAGTAGACCTAAAACAAACCCAACATGGCTTAGGGAAATTCATGGAAGAGGGGACGGAAAGATTGTTAGAGCCACAAGTTGGAACATTATGCACAGAGACATTGCCTCTTCCCCATAACAGATGGCTTCCCCCACAATGCACGACCCACATTCCCCAACGAAGAGGGTCCTTTCTGAGGGAGGAGGAACAGGGAGGAGGCTAAGGATGGCACCAACATGGCTGTTTACACACTGAGTATGCACATAGCTAATAAAGAAAAAAAATAAATAAATAAATAAACTATGTAGCAAGGCACAGTTGTTCACAAGTATAATCCCAGCACTCAGGAGACCAAGGTAAGAAAATCGTCATGAGTTCAAATCCAGTGTGGGCTACAAAGTAAGTTCCAGGTCAGCCTGGGTAAGAGACCCTGCCTCAAATTAAAAACAAAAAAGATTGTATAAACACTGAAATGTTCGTACTATATGCAATAATTATGGAAATTCTAATTTGTAATTAACTATGTAAGTCATAATTACCCATTGAATGTCTCTATGAAAGTAGGCCTTGCCTATGCCGTTTATTGTCCTGCCTGGTGCTTTGTATGAATAATACCCCTGCACAGACACCTTCTGAATGAAGGAGGGAGTTGCCCTGTCCTTGCGCTCACTGACGTTGCCTCAGCTTTGTACGTTGCCTGTATGTTCCTTTGCAAGAAAAAGAGAAAAGAAACAATAAGTACATTGTTGGTTCATTAAAATGCCTTTAGCTTTCAGACTGGAGAGATGGCTTAGCTGTTAATCACTTGCCTGTGAAGCCTAAGGACCCAGGTTTGATTCACCAGTCCCCACGTAAGCCAGATGCACAAGGTGGTGCATGTATCTGGAGCTCATTTGCAGTGGCTGGAGGTTCTGGTGTGTCCATTGTCTTTCTCTCTCTCTCTCTCTCTCTCTCTCTCTCTCTCTCTCTCTTTTTCTCTCTCTCAAATAAATAAATAAAAATTGCTTTAAAAAAAAAAAAGTCTTAGCTTTGGAATGTTTTCCTAGGAAACAGTGACAACTAATGTCCTAAGGAAACTGGTGAAAAGTTCATTCATCTGGGAAGCCAGTGAGAATTAGATAAGAAACTTGCATAATGCAAATCAGATATCAGTACTGATAAGCGTGCTCACAGGTGTCTTTCTCTCAATCAATTGCTAATTGAACAGCTACTGTGTACCAAACATTCTAAAGTTCTTTGGCATAGAAGGAGGAGACGATTACAGTGAGAATAACATGCAAAAGAGCCTCTGGACTCCAAGGAAATTATGTTTTATTGGTAAAACGGAGCCTGTAAGAATGCAGTTCCATATGAGGTAGAATGCAGCTGGATGCTCCAGGGCTCTGAGCTAAGTGCTGGGAAAGCAGAGAAAGGAGGATGAAATGCAGGGAGGGCGGGGGGGGGAGGTCAGAAGAGGTTTCAAAGAGGAGCTGACACCCTTAAAAGATCCATAGTTGAATTTTGATAGATGAAAGAAGTGGGAGGTCTTTTCTACATTTAACCTTGAATTAGAATAAAACTAATTCCCAATAGCCTGGCATTTAATCACTGCAGAATCAAAAGGCCAAGCAGACTTGCTAAACATTCAGGGGCAGCTTTCTTTTTTTTTTTTTCTAAGCCAGAGGGCATGCAGCAGCAACAACAAATTACAAACTCTGCCCCAGCGTCCGCTGCTTGCTCAAGCCTCCCCAGCCCACCCTACGAAGGAGCCACAGCAGGGTCTGGGCATTCAATTTACTTTTCTTCCAAGTGTTTACTGCCACCTGACCAGCATATCTTTACCCATTCACTTGCTTATTGTCTGTTCTTCCCCATTGGAGGGAAAGTTCCAGAAAGGCAGGGAATTTTTGTATACTTTGAATCTGCAACAGCTGGGAAAATGCCTAGTCTAAAATAGGCGTTCACTCAATAGCTGTTAGACGCCCCATGGCGAGTGTGCCTCAGGCAAGATGTCCGCCACTCTGAAGCAATAGTGCCGCCATCCCTACCACAAGATATACAAGCCCGGTGGGCATGTGGATTCAGACCAGCAGACTCGGAATTCTTCTTTTTAATATTTTATTTTTATTTATTTATTTATTTATTTGACAAAGAGAGAGAGAGAGAGAGAGAATGAGAGAATGGATGTGTCAGGGCCTCCAGCCACTGTAAACAAACTCCAGACACGTGCACCCCCTTGTGCATCTGGCTAACGTGGGTCCTGGGGAATCGAACTGGTTCCTTTGGCTTTGCAGGCAAACACCTTAACTGCTAAGCCATCCTTGCAGCCCAGATTCGGAATTCTTCATAGGATGGAACTTTCAGAAGACCCAAGTTCATTGCCCTAGAAAAGACCTTAGAAATCCTGGTTCAAATCCTTCAAAACTTCCATCTCCTTCATTTCCTTATTCCTTCATCCATGCTTCAGGCACCATGGAGCTGTTCCCAGCTCTTAGGTGGGCAATAACTCAGGAGTTAGGTGCCAAGAGCTCACAGCACTGTGAACTGCCAGAATCAGTGGCCTCCAGGTTCTTGTCTTACAAATTGGACAAATGACACAGACCATGGACGGTTAAGTTTAGAAAGATTTTTATGACAGAACTCATAGAGCATTAAAAAGGGGAAGAAGCCTGCGCTACTTCTAGAAAGCAGGAGGGGTTTCAAGAAATGAGAAAGCCCACCTAGACATCCATATTGGGGTCCTTTATGGGAATTTACTGGATGAGGCTGAATTGACCAGTCTAGCTCCCATCCCAGGTATCCAGGAGCCACCAGATTTTCAGGAAAGGGATTAAACCCTTAATTATCTCTTGTAGGAAAGGGGGAACTCCTTTAGGGAAGGAGAGATGAGGAGACCAGGCCCGTCTGGTGTTTCTGGCCTCCAGCACAGTGGAGGTTGCAGAAGTCCTTTAGACAGAGAGAGATGAGGAGGAACCAGCTTCTTCCCCCACAGGATCAAAAACATTTCTCACCTCGAGCTACTTCCAATTTATCTTTGGGGTTCTGCTGCCTCTAAACAGTCTCCCATCCACTTAACAAACATTGGTGGATCGTTGTCCTATTTAAACTTGTGTTGTATTATGAAGGATAGGTTTTTGTCCCAGGTTCGTAGGAGAAAGTTTCTATGTTAGTCAAGGTTCTCTAGAGGAAGAGAACTGCTAGAATGAATTATTTTAGAAAGGGAATTTATTGGATTAGTTTATGGTAGTTCAATAGCAGTTGCAGGCCCGAGAATCAAGGAACCTGGTAGCTGCTCAGTCCACTGCTCAGCCAGATGCCTCAGCAGTCCCAATCCAGCACTTGCAGATGGTGCCAGAAAGCCTGGAAGCTTCCCTAAGGAGCCGCTGGGTTTCGATCCATGCGGGTCTTCAGTTGATTCTAGTCTTCAGCCCGCGCTGGTCTTCAATCCATGCTTGAAGGCAGTGAGCAGCCCCGGCAGCCAAGAGGGAAGAAGAAAGGGGCTGTTTTCACCCAGAGCTTCATTATATAAAGTCCCCCTCTGACAGGGGCCACCCGCTCTGGGGGAAGGGCTCACTCTGGGGGAAGGACTTCCTCCTTCAGTTAATCCTTCCAGGAAGCAACCTCAGAGACACACTCTAAAGGGATTTCTGTGGATTACTAAACAGATCAAGTTGACAACACCTTAACTATCCCATAGTTAGAAGTGTCTTGGTAATTCACAGTGACTCTGTATACTACATCTGAGTTTATGCTAGGATGGGGCTAATCAAACCAGAAGAACCAACCTGGGGCTTAGAGCCAAGGGGCATCCATCCAGTCTCCTGTGAGGGAAGCAGGGCCAGAGCTTAAGTGAATCAATGAAAGACCAATAAAGGATATAGCTCAGTGACAGAGCACTTACCTATCACATGTGAGGGCCCTACCTAGTACCTTCACCCCAAAAAATAAAATAAAATAAAAAGTTCAATAAAAACGTTGGACATGCGCTCGCTTTGGCAGCACATATACTAAAAAATTGGAATGATACAGAGATTAGCATGGCCCCTGTGCAAGGATGACACACAAATTCGTGAAGCCATATTAAAAAATAATAAATAGCTTTGGACACTTGGGCTGGAGAGATGATTCAGCAGTTAAGGTGCTTGCCTGCAAAGCCTAAAGACCCAAGTTCAATTCCCCAGTACCCACATAAAGCCAGATGCACTAAGTGGTGCATACATCTGGAGTTCGTTTGCCCATTCTCTCTCTCTCTTTCTCTTTCTCTCTCTCTCTCTCTCTCTCTCTCTCTCTCTCTCTCTCTCTCTCTCAAATAAATAAATAAAATAAACTTTGAGCCGGGCGTGGTGGTGCACGCCCTTAATCCCAGCACTCGGGAGGCAGAGGTAGGAGGATCGCTGTAAGTTTGAGGCCATCCTGAGACTACATAGTGAATTCCAGGTCAGCCTGAGCTAGAGTGAGACCCTACCACGGGGGAAAGAAAAAAAAAAACACTCTGGATACTGAAGCTAGAGTGAGCATCCTGACTGGCGAGACTATAGAAGTGCTATGAGAGGGATCTGTCCTGATTTCCTGTGCAAAGACTATGGAAGGCGTATGTTCAGGGACCTTCAGACCTCAGCTTCTGTTTTCCTTTACAATAAAATTGTTACCATAGCGACTCAGAAGGCATCATGGTGCTGGAAAGAAGTGACCAGAGTGCTCAGTACTGCAACATCTCTATCACACCTTCCAAGGCTCAGGGCCTAATGCGGAAGAAGTGGCGGAAAGAATGTAAGAGCCAAAGGAAGGGTAGGACTCCTTACAACATGCTCCCTCCAGACACAAAATGACCTGGATATGCATGACCTCATAGTGCCTGACACTACCTACACAAGACCATCATAAGAGGAGGAAAAGATGATGACATCAAAATAAAAGAGAGACTGATTGAGAAGGGGAGGGGATATGATGGAGAATGGAGTGTCAAAGGGGAAAGTGGGGGGAGGGAGGGTATTACCATAGGATATTTTTTTATAATCATGGAAGTTGTTAATAAAAATTTGAGAAAAAAAAAGTGTTACCATAAGTGGGCTATCTTGCAAGTTGTTCTTGTGAATTATTGAATTTGCAAGGGTTGAAGGAACTCTTGAATTTGTAGCATATATAGTCAGATGCATGCCTGGCCTAGGGACCCTCAAATTTGTGGCTAGCATCTGAAGTAAGGGCCATCTTGTTAGACTATCTGCTCTTAACCTGTGGGGTTTGCACTAACTCATTGGTAAATATCAGAACTGCATTGCAGTGTTCCAAGTTTGGGGCTTAGCTTTTCATCTATGAAATATAAGCACTCTCTACCACATGGGGTGATAGTAAGCACTGAGTTAAATAACATCACCTTTGTACAACTATTAAAGTGAACCCCCAAAACAACATTCTTATCTGAAGCAATGTTACATAGGGTGGTATGGATTGTGCAACAGAAAAACAATTCTGGGGCTGGAGAAATTGCTCAGCAGGTAAGGTGCTTGCCTGCAAAACCTAACAACATGGGTTCAATTCCCCAGTACCCACATAAAGCCAGATATACAGTGGAGCATGCATCTGGAGTTTGTTTGCAGTGGCTGGAGACCCTGGTGTGCCCATTCTCTCTCTCTCTCTCTCTCTCTCTCTCTCTCTCTCTCTCTCTCTCCTTGCAAATACATAAATAAAAATATTTTTGAAAGAGTTCTGACAATTCCCCAGTTATACTTTAGGCCCCAGCTATCTTGTCCTATAATGGGGATGACTACCCAGCCCTTAAAAGGCTGTTGTACAGGCCTGCCACGACTCAGGGAACATTGCAGAAGGGGGACAGAAAGATTGTAAGAGCCACAGGTAGGAATACCCTGAGGCTCAGTTTGCTGTTATCCCATAGGGACTGACTGGCCTGCATGACACCACAGTGATTGCCGTAACCCCAAGAAGAGGGCCCCCAGAGTAATGGGAGTTGGGGTAAGGAATGTGTATAACGTGTACATGGTGGCACACACCTTTAATCCGAGCACTTGGGAGGCTGAGATAGGAGGAGCGCTATAAGGCCGAGGCCAGCCTGAGACTACATAGTGAATTCCCGGTCAGCCTGGGCTACAGTGAAACCCTACCTCAAAAAAAAGTGCATAAGCTGTTATATACAAATAAAAAAACAAATTTTTAAGTTGTTGTAGCTGGGTGTGGTGGTACATGCTGTGAGTTTGAGGCCATCCTAGGACTACAGAGTGAGTTCCAGGTCAGTCTGGGCTAAGGTGAGACTACCTCAAAAAAAAAAGAAAGACACTCAGGAGGCAGAGGTAGGAAGATCACCATGAGTTCAAGGCCACCCTGAGACTCCATAGTGAATTTCAGGTCAGCTTGGGCTAGAGTGAGACCCCACCTCGAAAAACAAAAAAAAAAGAAAAAGAAAGAAAGAAAGGAGGGAGGGAGGAAGGGAGGAAGGAAGGAAGGAAGGAAGGAAGGAAGGAAGGAAGGAAGGAAGGAAGGAAGGAAGGAAAAGACAAAAGGTGTTGTAAAGGAAAGGGAGTCATTTGAAAAGTTTGCCGCTGTCGAATTCATGTTCCTGTGATAATACATACAAAGAAGCTATTGAACTTGAGTCTGTTATACAAAATGGTCCTTCTATATCTTATCCAATCAAAAAGTCTTTCTAAGCTGAAGAATGACTTAGTGATTAAGGCACTTGACTGCGAAGCCAAAGCACCCAGTACCCACATAAAGCCAGATGCACAAGGTGGCACATGCTTCTGGAGTCCATTTGCAGTGGGTAGAGGCCCTGGCATGCCCATTTGCACTCGTTCCACTCTCTCTCTTTTTCTTTCTCTCTCCCTCCCTCTCTCTCTCTCATAAATAAATAAATAAAATATTTTTTTAAAAAGTCTTTCCTACTCCATGGTCAAAATTTATAGCATGTGTCAGAGGCCAGCAGGTAAGAGTGGGATTGTGTTTCTTTGAGATCTCCACAAAAGAAGGTTTAGACAATTTATGACAGAATCAACTGAGTAAGTCCTTGAGCAATTACAATCTCCTTTGCTAATAAATATTGATGGAAGTTTCAAGAAAAATTAAATTGGATTAATAATGAGGATATATAATGATTTGATACTAATTCTTAATAAACTCAATTATCATGATGCATCATTGTCTGATTTCATACTAAGTATCATCTTTTGACAACACTGTAAGGCTTTTAAAATATGATTCTATAGTCCAGAAATACGAGTAATTTTCCCAAGGTCAAGAGCTAGCAAGTGCTACCTGAACACAGCAGGTTGGTCATGGACGAAAGTAGCTCATATTTGGCCGGGCGTGGTGGCACACGCCTTTAATCCCAGCACTCGGGAGGCAGAGGTAGGAGGATCGCTGTGAGTTCAAGGCCACCCTGAGACTCCATAGTGAATTCCAAGTCAGCCTGGAACAGAGTAAGACCCTACGTCAAAAAAAAAAAAAAAAAGACAAAGAAAGAGAGAGAGAAATAGCTCATATTTATCTAGTGCTTGCTATAGGTCAGACACCACTGTGTGAATTTTATATGCCTAACTCCTCTACTCTACCCCAAAATGCTGCTGGAGTTTGCAGTGGCTGTAGGAATGCCCATACTCACTCTCTCTCTGTCTGTCTCATTCTTTCTTTCTCTCTCTCTCTCTCTCTCTCATAAATAGTTTTTTAAATATTTAAAAAATAAAGAGGTTGCAGAGTTCTTCACAGTCACACAACTAATAAGCAATAGAAGACACATAAACCTACCAATCACTCCAGCAGTAACTGTACAATGGTACTTACCTTGCTGAGCTGTGTGAAGATGTTGAAGGATGTTCTGGGCAAAAGTGCTAAATCCCATGGGTGCCATGTGACAGAAGCTAAGAAACATGAGCTAACCCTACTCTTGCAGAGCCAGGTCTTACTTTCTTCAGAGTACGGCTTCTGGTAAGTTGCCTGTACTCTGATAAATAACCCTCCCCACTCACCTGTCCATGCCCGTGCCCATGCCCATGCAGGCAGCCATAACCAAACACAGTGAGTCAATAAATAAATTAAACAAACTAGAAGGGGGACTAGTTGGGAATAAGGACTGTTTTAGTTATGGTTTGGATAACCCACAGGCTCATGTTTTGAACACTTGGTCCCCAGTTGGTGGCAGTGTTTGGGGAGGTTGTGGAACCTTTAAGAAATAGGCCCTAGCTAGAGGAAGTAGATCACTGTGGGGCAGACCTTGAGGACTATAGTCCAGAGCCACATTCTGCTCTAGTCTTGCTGCTTTCTGGGCCACAAAGACGTGAGGAATTTTAGACACTTATTCCCACCACCATGACTGCCATGAACTCCACCAAGCCTTCCCGCTCTGATGAACTATATCTTTAAACTGTAAGCCAAAATAAATCCTTCCTCCCTTAAGTTGCTTCTTATTGGGTATTTAGTCACAGCAATGAGAAAAGAAACTAATTCAGGGTCGAAGAACTATTTAGGAAATTAGAATGCAACAAAACCCTCCATCCAGGCGTGGTGGTGCACGCCTTTAATCCCAGTCAGCACTCAAGAGGCAGAGGTAGGAAGACTGCCATGAGTTTGAGGCCACCTTGAGACTACATCATGAATTCCAGGTCAACCTGGAAAAAAAAAAAAAAAACTCCAATGAGATCTTAGGCTAAACTTGGCCAAATAAGGAATATGTGATCTAGTGCAATCCACAAACATATGATGAGATGAGAGTGATAATCAATTCCTTGGGACAAAATCATTGTGAGTTTAAGGCCAACCTGAGACTACATAGTGAATTCCAGGCCAGCTTGGTCTAGAACGAGACCCTGCCTCACAAAAACAAACAAACAAACAAACAAAAAAGATAAAAGTCTACACTTGTCTATCCTCTGCATAAATTTGTTCTCTAGAAACAAGATACATTTCGTCTGAAGGCTTCATAGTCTGATCTCAGTATCAGTTAAGACTCCAAATCTGGAGGGTTCCATGCTGAATAATGGACTCAAGAGCAGCCATTTGGGGGATGGAGGGATTGCTTAGTGGTTAAGGCATTTGCCTGCAAAGCCAAAGGACCCAGGCTCAATTCCCTAGGACCCATGTTAGCTAGATACACAAGATGGGGGTGCATGCATCTGGATTTCGTTTGCAGTGGCTGGAGGCCCTGGCACGCCCATTCTCTCTCTCTCTCTCTCTCTCTCTCTCTCTCTCTCTCTCTCTCTTCTCTCTCCCTCTTTCTCTGATAAATAAATAAATACATCAAAAATTTAAATTAAAAAAAAGAAGCCATTTGGCTTCTGGTTCTGTTCTGGGCTCATCATTAAAGCCCAAAAAAGGGTTTCTCAGGGTTCTCCCAGTTTCCTAGTTCCAAATCTATTCTTCTTTTTCAGAAGATAGTGAGAACAGAGGAGATAAACTACCCCTCGCACTTCAGTCAAGCCATAGCTGAATCCACAGACGAATGTGGAGATGAGCAAGAGTGCTGCTTTCATGCTGTTCCTGATAATCAGTGCCAGGTCAAAGGAGACAGACCTTGAGGATTCTCAACACTTAACCAAAGCAGAGATCCAGAGGCTCCTTAGAGCTCATCACTGAAGTAGACTTAAAACTCACCCACCAAGGTTCAGGAGATTTTGCAGAAGAGGGGGCGGAAAGATTGTAAGAGCCACAGGTTGAGACATCATGTCCAGAGGAATTCCCTACCCCCCAAAATAACTGACTGCTGCTCCCACAACACATAAACTACAACCCTATGGGGAACTCCTGCAACCCCACTGAGGAGCATCCCCAACAGAATGGGGGCAGGGATGAGGGAAAAGAGGGTACCAACACATGATGTATCCATATGAAACATCTTGTTAATAATAATAATAAACATTTTAAAAAAGAAAATTTTTTAAAGGTGGTAAATGTGAGGATAGGTTACCAAGAAATTGTTACAAGTAAATGACTGAATCTTTTCTTTCCATTCTCCTAAGATAATCAGTACCAAGAAAGATATCCAGAAAGATATTTGAAATAAACACCCTATAGATGCCAAGAGATACCTGTGTTCAGTTTGTAATTTTTATACCCTTAATAAAAATTTACAAATTTTATCATTGCTAAATGGAGTAGTTTGAATATATGGCCCCAAATACTCAGGCTTAAAACTTGAGTCTCCAGTGAGATCCCTACTGGGGAAGAGGTAGGAAAGTCCCACCCTAAGGTGTGGAGAGGGCAGCTTGAGCTCTGACTGTGGTTTTGTGTAATATTCGTTGGCTGTTTAGTGATGTCTCTCTGTTATGATCTATGGAAATAAGCCAGCTTCTTCTGCCATTGATGGTGTTCCCCTGGATTCTGTAAGCCTGATTCTAAAACCCTTTCTTCCTATAAGCTGTTTCTGGTAGGGTGTTTGTCCCACACAAGATGACTGCAACGCTGTATAACAAGTAAGAAATGGACTTGAGCTCATCCTCAGAACAAATTCCTTCTCCACACTTCTTAATTCCCTCAGGTCCAGCTATATATTTGTGTGGTGAAAAGGAGAGAGAGAAATAGATAACTAAGCCCAAGGCATTTCCTCCTACCTCTGTGCATGGTTGGAGCCACAGGCTCCATGCCCAGGTCTGGGCCCTTTCCATTCCTTTCCCCAGAATCAGCAAATCATCCTGCTTGGAAGGACTAAGCACATAGGAGATTTACTAAGCCATGATTTTCATGAGTCTCCAGTGTTTTATACATATCTGAGAATTCACTGTACATTGTTATCTCTGATGCCTTTGGCTACCTATGGTGGTTTGAATTAGTGTCCCCCATACACTCGTGTGTACTGAATGCTAGATCCCCAGTGGGTGGAAATTTAGAAATTGGAGTTTCCAGATGAGGAGTGTTGGGGGGATGGGCTTATGGGTGTTCTAGCCAGCTTCCCCTTGCCAGTGTTTGTTACATTCTCCTGCTGCTTTTCTTCACCTGATGTTGGCCAGGTGATGATGTCCAGTCTCTGCTCATGTCACATTTTCTCCTTACATCATGTAACTTCCCCTCCACTCTGCAAACCAAAAAAAAAAAACAAAAAAAAAAAATACCTTTCCTCCCACAAGATGTTTGTCCAACAATAAGAAACTGACCTCAACACTACCAGAAAGGAGCAATGAAAGAATTGATAAGGTCATGAGCCTGGGCATGAGGCCATGAGGTTGCTTATTATAATTAAAGGACCTTGTAAAAGTGAAACAGCTTTGCAGCAGACATGGTGAGTAGGCATGCAACAGCCATTCCCACCGTGTGCTTCCTTCTATACTGAAAAGCCTGGGAAACCATAAGCACTGTGTGAAATTCTAAATGTGATTCAGGCTTGACCAAACCCATGAACTTGTATGATAGCTGGGAGGAGGGGACAAGATGCCTCTGCCTTCTTCTGCTGTTTCCCCTCTTTTCAGGCAAGTTTACTATGGAAATTTAGCAAAATAACCCATAATGTGTGTGTGTGTGTGAGAGAGAGAGAGAGAGAGAGAGAGAGAGAGAGAGAATTAATCTCTGGTTGTCAACTTGACAGGATTTAGAGTTACCATGGAAACAAATATCTGGTAGTTTCCCTGAGGGATTTCCTAGATTATCATTTGAGGTGAGAGGACCACCCTAACTGTGGGTGGCACCAATCCCATGGGATATAAAAAGGGGGAACATCAGCTGAGCATTCCACCTGCATTTATTCCTACTTCCTTCCTGATGACGTGAAGATGTAACACAGGCTTCCTGCTCCTGCCCTGCTTTCTCCTCCATGACAGACTCTACTCTGTGAAAATGTAAGCCAAAATAAATTCATCCATTCCCTCAGTTGCTTTGGGTCAGGTATTTTGTCCCAGCAAAGAAACAGTAACTGATACAATGCGATTATTTGGTCCACAAGTTTCCATCACTGGAAATAGATATTATGACTGGAGCAAACCCACAGCTGCTAGCAAGCTGGGAAGTTCTGAGGTTCTAAGTGTACAGTTGAAATCTGTTCTGTCCCAGCTCAAGCTTGGTGTCAACCATAGTAATTGTTTCTACACTTTGACCTCAGTGAAACTTCTTACACAGAGCAGTAATTCTAGAAATTTCCCAAACCATTGGTACCCATCTTTGTTAGCCTCATCCAGAAACACAGAGTTAGCGATGACACTGGAGGTATAGGAACCCACCCTCTGTTTCTCAACTTCTCAAGAGAGGAGAACCTGCCTCACACTCCCCTCAGTCTTTCCTGCCCCAAGAAAATGAGAACTTCACCCCTCACAGTTCTGAGTAGTGGATGAGAACCAAACACCTGTTGTCCATATTTGCATCATCTGTGGGCTGCATCATCATGGGTTTCATTGAATTTAGTTTTTCCTCAGCTGCACTAGCAGAGTTCCCGTTACTAGTGTGTGAGACTTCACAGGGCACTGGCGTCCACTGTGTCAGTGTAGGTCACAGCTGGCAAAACACAACAATGGTACAAGAGATGGCAGCTGGTGACAACACAAACATGGACTTGTCATCAGTTATAGCTGCAAAATATTGCAGGGCTCCATCACTGAGCTTGCCTCTTCTCAGCCCGGTCTCAGGTTCCCACTATTTTACTAGTCTTGGCACTTGAACTCTTGACAAGCAGCAAGGCAAACCCCCATCTCGGCTCCTCCCCCATAATGAGAACATCTAAGAAATGGTCACTTGTTTCATTTCTAGGCTTCTAATAGGAAGACAAAGATTTCTAAATCATTTCCTGCACATAGGTCATTATGATTAATGCTACTAGACACCCTTTGTTTTACTCCTTAGTGAAGTACATTGTTTGAAGTTGCCATCTCTGTAGAGCAAAACTGAAGAGATGTTGACAATTTCATACTTCAGATTTTTGAGAGTTGAGCAATGAACGATATATATAATATTGTTCACATAGTTTCAAACAGTTGTCTTGCAAATTTATTGTTAAAAAATTTGGGGTTGGAGAGACGGCTTAGCGGTTAAGCGCTTGCCTATAAAGCCTAAAGACCCCAGGTTCAAGGCTCGATTCCCCAGGACCCATGTTAGCCAGATGCACAAGGGGGCACATGCGTCTGGAGTTCATTTGCAGTGGCTGGAGGCCCTGGCATGCCCATTCTCTCTCTTTCTCTCTACCTGCGTCTTTCTCTCTCTGTCTGTTGCTCTCAAATAAGTAAATCAAAATGAAAAAAAAAATTTTTTTTTTAATTCCTGGCCGGGTGTGGTGGTGCATGCCTTTAATCCCAGAACTCAGGAGGCAGAGGTAGAAGGATCGCCGTGAGTTCGAGGCCACCCTGAGACTACATAGTGAATTTCAGGTCAGCCTGGGCTAGAGTAAGACCCTATCTCGAAAAAAAAAAAAAATTCTGGGCTGGAGAGATGGCTTAGCAGTTAAGGTATTTGCCTACAAAGCCAAAGGATCCCAGTTCAATTCTCCAGGACCCACATAAGCCAGTTGCACAATGGGTGCATGTGTGTGGAGTTTGTTTGCAGTGGCTAGAGGCCCTGGCATGCCCATTCTCTCTCACACGCATGCTCTCTAACTCTTTCTCTCCCTCAAATAAATAAATAAAATATATATATATTTTTTTAATTTCTAAGGCTGGAGAGATGGCTTAGCAGTTAAGATGCTTGCCTGAAAAGCCAAAGGACTGAGGTTCGATTCCCAGGACCCACATAAGCCAGCCACACAAGGTGGCACATGCATCTGGAGGTCGTTTTTGCAGTGGCTAGAGGCCCTGGAATGCCCACTCTTTATCTCTCTCTCTCTCTCTCTCTCTTTCTCTCTCTCTCTGCTTCTTTTTCTCTGAAATAAATAAATAAAATAAAATGTTTTTTAAAAATTATATTTCTATGCTACCTTGCATTATGCTATAGGGTAACTATACTGTGTTATTCTATACAAACTTTGCAACACTTGCCTTATACAATAATACCTTACACAGAGAGCATCCTTGCTTATATGGTTAATATGTTCCTCAAAAACACAAAGCCTTGGGGCTGGAGAGATGGCTTACTGGTTGAGGCGCTTGCCTGCAAAGCCAAAGGACCCACGCTCAATTCTCCAGGACCCACGTAAGCCAGATGCACAACAGGGTGCACACATCTGGAATTCATTTGCAGTGGCTGGATGCCCTGGCACACCCATTCTCTTCTCTCTCTCTCTCTCTCTCTCTCTCTCTCTTCCTTTCTCTCTGTCTCTCTCAAATAAATAAATTAAATTAAATATTTAAAAAATGCAAAGCCTTAGAATAGAATTCATTCAAATAGTGACAAATTAAATCCAAAAATTATACAGTTATTGGGCTGGAGAGATGGATTAGCAGTTAAGCATTTGCCTGTGAAGCCTAAGGACCCCGGTTCGAAGGCTCGATTCCCCAGGACCCACATTAGCCAGCTGCACAAGGGGGCGCACACAGTCTGGAGTTCCTTTGCAGTGGCTAGAGGTCCTGGCATGCCCATTCTCTTTCTCTTCTCCCTCTCTCTCTCTCTCTCCCTCCTTCCCTCTTTCTCTGTCGCTCTCAAATAAATAAATAAAAACAAAAACTTTTAAAAATCATACAGTTATTACAAAGAAATAAAGGAAAAGATTAGCAAGAAACTAAACCATTTAGAAATATTTTCACAAAATTCCTAACATGCTTGCTGCACTAGTGTGAAGACCAGACTTCAATTCCCCAGAACCCTCATACTTGCTGAGCAGGTGTTGTGGTCCACCTTTAGTCCGAGTACTTGGGAGAAGGACAGGGGATCCCCGCGGTAAGCTGACTAGCTAAACAAGCCAAATTGCTGAGCTTTGAATTCAAGTAGGAGACCCTGGCTCAATAAATCAGATAGGAACAATCAAGGAACGCACCCAATATCAACCTCTGGCCTCCATAGGCATGCATACACATACTCACGTGTGCCCACACATGTGCAAACATGCATATATGCACATCCACACACACAAAATCAATAAAATTAAATTTTTAATTAAAAATAATTCCTACACAGGATCTTACCAAACATCCCTATCTAGCTAAGTGTGCCATGCTTCAGCCTAATCAAACCAGGTTAAGATTTCCCTTCCTGCTCCTCTAGGTTTGGGGACAACCTAGACTAACATCCAGATCTACGAATTGGAAGACGAAGAGAAAGGTATGATTCACTCACTCTCAATTAACTCATGAAAAACTGACAAAATGTTGAAAGACTGGTGGATGGATTTAAGGACACATGGATAGATTATAAAGATGGCAGAAGGGAGACAAACAGGCAGGCAACATGTTCATGTGAGGAGAAAATGGAGAGAAGCTATAATGCATGAGTACATTACACCAACAATCTGCACAAAAGGCCCTGGCACACCCACTTTCTCTTTCTCTGTCTCTCTGTATCTCTCTCTGTCTCTCTCTCAAAAAAAAAAAAAAAAAAAAAAAAAAAAAACACTTTCTTAAAAAAGAATTCTTGGACTGGGGAAATGGCTTAGCAGTTACAGCACTGGCCTGCAAAGCCTAAGGACCCTGGTTCGATTCCCCAGGACCCACGTAAGCCAGATGCACAAAGGGGCGCATATGTTGGAGTTCCTGTGTAGTGGCCGGAGGTCCTGGCATGCCCATTCTCTCTTTCTCTCTGTCTCTTTCTCTCTCATAAATAAATAAATAAATAAATAAATAAATAAATAAATAAAATATTTTATTAAAAATTTTTTTTGAATTGGGAGAAACCCAAGATGGCGCCAAAAGCAAAGAAGGAAGCTCTGCCCCTCCCAAAGCTGAAGCCAAAGCAAAGGTTCTGAAAGCCAAGAAGGCCACGCTGAAAGGCGTCCACTGCCTCAAAAGAAGATCTGCATGTCACCCACCTTCCAGCAACCCAAGACACTGCGCCTCCGCAGGCAGCCTCAATAACCTCGGAAGGGCACCCAGGAGAAACAAGCTTGACCACTGTGCTGCCATCGAGTTCCCCCGTCCACAGAATCAACCATGAAGAAGACAGAAGACACTGTGGATGTCAAGGCTAACAAGCACCAGCTCAGACAGGCTGTGAAGAAACTATGACACTGATGTGGCCAAAGCCAATACCCTGATCAGGCCTGATGGAGAGAAGAAGGCATATGTTCCGCTGGCTCCCGATTAGGATACTTTGAATGTTGCCAACAAAATTGAGATCATCTAAACTGGATCCAGCTGGTGAATTCTAAATACAGCTTTTTGCACTATAAAAAAAAATTTATTAGGGCTGGAGAGATAGCTTAGCAGTTTAGGTGCTTGCCTGCAAAGCCAAAGGATGCAGGTTCAATTCCCCAGGGACCCACATAAGCCAGATGTACAAGGTGGCACATGCCTCTGGAGTTCATTTGCACTGGCTGGAGGCCCTAGCACATCCATTCTTTCTCTCTATATCTGCCTCTTTCTCTCTCTCTCTCTCTCTCTCTCTCACACACACACACATTCTCTCAAATAAATAAAGTAAAAATTAAAATTAAAGAAAAGAAAATACTGTTTAAAAATATTTTATTTTAGGGCTGGAGAGATGGCTTAGCGGTTAAGGCATTTGCTTGTGAAGCCAAAGGACCCAGGTTTGATTCCCAGGACCCACGTAAGCCAGATGCACAAAGGGCACATGCATCTGGAGTTCGTTTGCAGTGGCTAGAGGCCCTGGCAGGCCCGTTCTCTATCTGTCTCTCTTCTCTTTACCTCTCTCTTTGTCTGTTCGCAAATAAATAAAATATTAAAAATTATTTTAAAAAAATAAAAAATAACCAGGTGTGGTGATGCATGCCTTTAATCCCAACACTCAGGAGGAAGAGGTAGGAGGATCACTGTGAGTTTGAGGCCATCCTGAGACACCATAGTGAATTCCAGTTAGGTCTGAGCTGAAGTGAGACCCTACCTCGAAAAACCAAAAAAAAAAAAAAAAGAAGAAGATTTTATTTATTTACAGCAAGAGAGAGCATGGACACACCAAGGCCTCATGCCACTGCAAATGAATTCCAGATGCACGCACAACTTTGTGTATTGGTCTTTATGTGGGTTCTAGGGATTGAACCCTGGGCCAGCAGGCTTTTCAAGCAAGAGCCTTCAACCACTGAGTAATCTCCCCAGCCTGGAAAAGCTTTCTTTTAAAAGTAGTAATAAGTGTCATGTGTGGTACCCCTTTTTTGGCTGCAGTACCTACCTTTAAGCATCCTGCCTTGGCAAAGCTCAGTTCTGCTGAGTACACCCTCCTACTGAAAAACAGGCTGAACTCTGATGATTACTAAATAAGAACATAATTAATTATTTCTTCAACTGAATAGTCCTGAATTCTACCACAAATCAATCAGTTCTTCTAGCCTAAGAAGCTCTGACTCTATTTTAGCTCAATGAAAACAAAATCAATGAAGGCCAATTATAGCCCATCTCGTTAGAGTATGCAAATGGTATGCCATACAAATGCACAGCCATTGCCTCCAGAGTCACCAAGGGGGCTAGGGAAGTATTCTGCGGACTGCTACTGGCCCCTAGCTGTCCAGGATTCACAGTACGGCCATACCTGGAATCTTCCAGTGCAAGGCCAAACAGGCTTTCTTCCTTCCTTCTTGTCTTCACTGGGGGCAGATTCTGGGGTCCAGCCCTAAGGTGTGTTTGGGGCAGATATGATTTTCCTGCCCAAAGCTATGCAGATCAGCTTCAGCTTTGGGCTCCTACTGCTCTGGTCTTGCGCTTGTCACTTTTGGTGTTTGCTGGCTAGTGATAATTTCTCTCTGCTTGGTTTTACAGAAGCAACTTCTTCCACCACTGGTGGACTTCACCCTGGATCTGTAAGCTTGAAATAAACCCCTTCCTCCTCTAAGCTGTGCCTGGTTTGGATGTTCATCCCAGCAATGTGGAACTGTCTACTACAGAAATTTCTGTCTACAACAGGTCAGTCACAAAAAGTAGTGTTTATTTGTAGTAGCAAAACACTGGTATGCATACACACTCACAGATGAACAAACAAACAAACAAATAATAATTGGGGTTGGAGAGGTGGCTCAGTGGTTAAAGGCACTTACTTGCAAAACCCGCTGGCATGGATTTGATTCCCCAGTAGCCACATGAAACCATAAATAACAAGATGCATGTGCACAGGGTGTGCACATCTGACATACAAATGTACAAACACTGTACAAACACATACATACACTCCAACCAGGCAGTTAGAGATCCAAGTTGCAAGCTTCATTAAGTACCTGAGTTTATGGAAGACATACATTCAAACTCCCAATTTTACCCCCCCCCAGCCCCCAATAGACTCATGACAATCTCACACTGAAAATTGTATTCAGTCAAACTTCTTTTTTTTTTTTTTTTTTTTTCTTTTTTCGAGGTAGGGTCTCACTCTAGCCCAGGCTGACCTGGAATTCACTATGGAGTCCCAGGGTGGCCTCGAACTCACAGCGATCCTCCTACCTCTTCCTCCCGAGTTCTGGGATTAAAGGCGTGCGCCACCACGCCCGGCTTCAGTCCAACTTCTAAGGTCCCCATAGCCTTTGTCAACTTTAAGATTATTCCAGAGTCCCAAGTCTTATCTGAGTTTCAAGACTGTCTCTTAACTATGAACCCTATAAAATCAAGCAAGTTCTGTACTTCCAACACATAATGGCACAAAGCAAACATTTCCATTCCTATAAGGCACAACAAAAAGAGACTGGACCAATGCAAAATCAATAACCATTAGGCAAACATCTGCAATTCTAGTCCAGCATCCATAACCAGTGACTACAGTCTCTGGATTTCCAATTCTGCCCCTCCAGCTGGGATGAGTAGCCAGGGAAAGCTTCCATCCAGAGCCAATAGCACTCCATGGTAGCCTCTGAACACACCTGGTATATCCAAAACATCTTCAGGTCTCCACTGCAAACCTGGTATATCCAAAACATCTTCAGGTCTCCACTGCAAACCCATCCTACAATGGCCTCACCGGCCTCTCTACCAGAGAAATCATGCCCTGTCTCACTTGCCATGTCTCAGTAATGACTCCTGGAACCATGTGTACTTCATGGCCCACTTCCATGTACTTTCCATGCTTCCAAAACCAATACCAGGTGTGTAGGGACATAGCCAATGTTAAGCCAGGGCGCAAATAAATTGTGACTTTGAAGAGCAGGTTCTTTCCTTTCAGGTCATGTCCTTTCAAAAGCATTTGCATTTCTACCATTCTGTCTTTCCTGGGTGGCATCGCCTCTGGCATCTTTCCATTGTTTTTTTAATATTTTATATTTATTTATTTATTTATTTATGAGAGAGAAAGAGAGAATGGCACACCAGGGCCTTTAGCCACTACATACAAACTCCAGACACATGTGCCCCCTTGTGCATCTGGGCTTATGTGGGTCCTAGGGAATTGAACCCGGGTCCTTAGGCTTCGCAGGCCAATGTCGTAACCACTAAGCCATTTCCCCAGTCCCCTCCATTGTTTTAATGTAAGTAGTTGGCCATCCTTAACAATAGTAGCTTCCATAACCTAAAACCTGTCTCTGTGCCAGTAATTTTAAAATTTGTTTGAACTTTTCCAACTTTAAATCTTATATCTCTCAGTTCTATGCCTTTCACCAAGCATTATCAATTCATTTCTCTCAAACTGAACCTTGATCAAACTCTCTGTGCATGGGCAACAGACTGTAGCCAGACCTTATACCAACAGCCCAGTTCTAACAAATTTCTCTGTGGTCTTTCCTTCCCCTTTGAAAGTTCATAAGCAAAGCCTCCAAATACAATTCTCACTTCATTTAACATTTTCAAAAAAATTGGGCTGGAGGGATGGCTTAGGGGTTAAGGCATTTGCCTGAAAAGCCAAAGGACCCAGGTTCAATTCCCCAGGACCCACATTAGCCAGATGCACAAGGGGGCACACACATCTGGAGTTCATTTGCAATGGCTGGAGGCCCTGACGTGCCCATTCTCTCTCTCTCTCTCTCTCTCCCTCCTTCCCTCCCTCCCTCCCTCCCTCCCTCCTTCCCTCCCTCCCTCCCTCCTTCCTTCTTTCTCTGTCAAATAAATAAACAAAATTTTTTTTAATTGGGCTTATCACATTGTGAGGCTTCTGAAGTCACAAGTTCCAAGTCCGTACATATTCCTCCTCCAGCACACAAGCTCCAAAAGACCAAATCCACATGGTCAGATTCATCATAGCAATACCACCCCACTTCTGGACCTAGTTCATGGACAGGGTAAGATAGCATCATTTGCATGCTGTATCATGGTTTCAGAAAGTATAGATAGTAGAGGAAAAAAGGAATCTTTAGAATCTGTGAGATAGAGTTATATTTTTCTCTTTAAATCAATTTACTTGTTTTACTTAATAAATTTATTTATTTTTTATTTGTTCATTTTTGTATTTATTTGAGAGTGACAGACAGATAAAGAGGCAGAGAGAGAGAGAGAGAGAATGGGTGCACCAGGGCCTCCAGCCACTGCAAAGGAACTCCAGATGCATGTGCCCCCTTGTGCATCTGGGTCCT
This sequence comes from Dipus sagitta, assembly GCA_036346955.1. NCBI lineage: Eukaryota > Metazoa > Chordata > Mammalia > Rodentia > Dipodidae > Dipus > Dipus sagitta. Next base: position 112,904,707 of record CM070771.1, read on the forward strand.
GGGGAATCGAGCCTTGAACGGGAGTCCTTAGGCTTCACAGGTAAGTGCTTAACCACTAAGCCCTATTTTTTTTATTTGAAAGACATGGGAGGGAGAGAGAAAGAGGCAGATAGAAAGAGAGAGAATGGGTGCACTAGGGCCTCCAGCCACTGCAAACAAACTCCAGATGCGTGCTCCCCTTGTGCATCTGGCTCTTGTGGGTCATGGGGAATCAAACCCAGGTCCTTGGGATTTGCAGGCAAGCATCTTAAGCATAAGCCATTTCTCCAGCTCTATAAAAACTTTTTTTTATCACTGCCCTAGAAATCAGCATAAATGGCATAAATGAAAAAAGATGTGTAGGCTGGAGAGATGGCTTAGTGGTTAAGGTGCTTGCCTGCGAATCCCAGTTCCTCAGTACCCACATAAGCCAGATGCACAAGGTGGCACATGCTATCTGGAGTTTATTTCCAGTGGCTAGAGGCCCTGGCATGCTCATTCTCTCTCTTTCTCCCTCTCTTTCTCTCTCTCTCTCTCTCTCTCTCTCTCTCTCTCTCTCTCTCTCTGTCTCAACTAAATAAATGAATAATTTAAAGAAGTATAAATAGGGCTGAAGGGATTGCTTAGTGGTTAAGGCGTTTGCCTGCAAAACCAAAGGATCCCAATTCGACTCTCTAGGACCCATGTGAGCCAGATGCACAAGGAGGTGCATGCATCTGGAGTTTGTTTGCAGTGGCTTGAGGCCCTGGAGTGCCCAGTCTCTCCCTCTCTCTCTCTAATAAATAAAAAAATATATTTTTTAAAAAAGAAGCATAAATATGGGCTGGAGGGATTGCTTAGTGGTTAAGGCATTTGCCTGCAAAGCCAAAGGACCCAGGTTCAATTCCCCAGGTCCCACGTTAGCCAGATGTACAAGGGGCACATGCATCTGGAGCTTGTTTGCAATGGCTGGAGGCCCTGGCATGCCCATTCTCCATCTGTCTCTACTCTCTCTCTCTCTCTCTCTCTCTCTCTTTCTTTCTCTCTCTGCTTGCAAATAAATAAGTTAATTAATTAATTTTTTTAAATATGTGTAAATAAATGCAATAAGAATAAAGGAGCTGGGCATGGTGGTGCACGCCTTTAATCCCAGCACTTGGGAGGCAGAGGTAGGAGGATCACTGTGAGATCAAGGCCACCCTGAGACTACAAAGTGAATTCCAGGTCAGCCTGGACTAGAGCGAGACTCTGCCTTGAAAATAAAAAAAAAAAAAAAAAGAATAAAGGACTAAATTTAAATTGTAATAAATAGAGTTAATCATAGTATATTTTTATTTATGCTCCCCCTTCTTGTATGAGTATTATATTTCAATACCAGAAAGCATGCAATAGCCAGGAGTGGTGGTGCTTGCCTTTAATCTCAGCAGTTGGGAGGCAAAGATAAGTGAATCACTGTTAATTCAAGGCTACCCTGAGACTACATAGTGAATTCCAGGTCAGCCTGGGACTAGAGCAAAACCCTACCTTGAAAAAAAAAAAAGCGACAAATAATTCTAGCTCCAAAGGCTTTGAACCTGAAGCCTAGTTGTTTTTATTTTACCTTATTTTATTATTTTGGGGTATATGTATGTAGTATGTGTGTATGTGGCATATGCATGTGTGTATGCAAATGCTTGGACCCCCTACATACTGCAGAAGCCAAAGGTAAACATCAGGCATCCTTCTCTATGGCTCTTCCACCTTATTTCCCTGAGGCAGAGTCTCTCACTGGACCTGGAGATGTCCAGGGAGCCCCAGTTATCCTCCTGTCTCTCCCTCCTCAGAGCTGGGATTACAGGCATGCGAAACCATACTTGGCTTGTTTTGACATGGGTGTTGGCAATTGAAATCAGATCCTCGTGCTTGAACAGCAAGGGCTCTGACCTGCTGAGTTACCTCCCCAGCTCCCTATGCTCATTTGGTCAAAAAGGGAGAAATGGGGGCTGAAGAGATGGCTCAGCCATTAAAGGTGTTTTCTTGCAAAGTCCAGCAGGCTGGTTTCAATTCCACAGGACCCACATACAGCCAGCTGCACAAAGTGGCACATGCTTCTGGAATTCTGGAATTTGTTTGCAGTGGCAGGTGAACCTGGTATGCCCATACTCATTCTCTCTCTCTCTCTCTCTCTCTCTCTCTCTCTCTCTCTCTTACATACATACATACATACATACATACACACACAAATAAAGAAAGAAAAATTTTTATATAAAAGGGGATAAATAGCCAGGCGTGGTGTAACACACCTTTATGCCAGCACTCAAGAGGCAGAAGTAGGAGAATCTCTGTGAGTTCGAGGCCAGCCTGGGACTACAAAGTGAATTCCAGGTCAGTCTGGGCTACAGTGAGAACATACCTCAAAAAAAAAAAAAATTGCCATGGCATTATATTTTCTTTTTTTTTTTTTTTTTTTTTTTTTTTGCTTTTCAAACTTTATTTCAACATAACTATGCATAAGAAATACACTCATATTGGTTAATAGAATGCAATTAAGTTTAACTTACCCTACATAAGGCATTATATTTTCTTAATCCCAGCTCTTGGGAAGCAGAGGTAGGAGGATTATTGTGAGTTCAAGGCCAGCTTGAAACTACATAGTGAATTCCAGATGAGCCTGGGCTAGATTAAGAACCTTCCATGAAAAAAAAATTGAAAAGGGATAAATAGCTAGCTGGTGTGTTGTTTTATGCCTGTCATCTCAGCACTCTGGAGGCTGAGGCAGGAGAATTTGCAGATTGAATCCAGCCTAGACTACCTAGTGGGATCCTATCTCAAAAGAATAAAAAGAGAGCCAGGCATGGTGGTACATGCCTTTAATGCCAGCACTCAGGAGGCAGAGGTAAGAGAATCACTGTGAGTTTGAGGCCACTCTGAGACTACACAGTGAATTCCAGGTCAGCGTGGGCCACAGTGAAACCCTACCTCAAAAAAAAAAAAAAAAAAAAAAAGGAAAGGAAAGGAAAGAAAAAAAGAAAAAAGAATTAAAAGAAGAGAACAAAAAACTAATAATTAGCAGCAATTAAAATTAGCTAGATTAAAAACATGCTCGGGGATGAAGAGATGGCTTAGCAGTTAAGGCGCATGCCTGCAAAGCCTAAGGACCTAGATTTGATTCTCCAGGTCCCACATAAGCCAGATGCACAAGGTGGCATATGCGTCTGGAGTTCGTTTCCCATGACTAGAGGCCCTGGTGTGCCCATTCTCACACTCTATCTCTGTATCTCCCTCTCTCTGTCTCAAATAAATAAATAAAAAGAAATCTTTTTTTAAGAAAAGTTACTGCTTAAAAAAAAAAAAAAGCCAAAGGAAGGGTAGGACTCCTTACAATGTGCTCCCCCCAGACACAAAATGGCCTGGATATCTATGACCTCACAGTGCCTGACCCTACCTACACAAGACTATCATACTAGGAGGAAAAGATCATGACATCAAAATAAGAGAGACTGATTGAGAGGGGGAGGGGATATGATGGAGAATGGAGTTTCAAAGGGGAAAGTAGGGGGAGGGAGGGTATTACCATGGGATATTTTTTATAATCATGCAAGTTGTTAATAATAAAAAGAATTGAAGAAAAAAAAACTCTCTCAAGAGAAAGAACCTTTCTCCTAGATTGAGTCAGAAAGATTTGAGAAGAAATCTGTGAGGTTCAATGTTTAGTGAACCCCATCCATGTGCCCCCGCCTCCAATACCACAAGTTCCATAGTGCCCTCAGAAACCACCATGGACCCTGTTAGAAGGAGTTCACTGGAATTAATGAACTGCCTCTTTCAAAAGACAAGTGAAGGACTGTAGACGTGTCCCAGTGAGCTACGAGGACCCTGGACTGCAACAGCAACATAAACACCCTGGCCATCTGGGCACGAGATGTGCCAGGATGCATCTGTGAAGAGCGGAGATAATCAGAAGCTAGTTGGAAAGAAGACATAAACCTCATAAAGTTAGTCATTTGAGCATCATACTAGCATGTCCACTGAAATGGGCACCTCTCTACCATTGACCCTTGTGGGAATGTTGCTTTCCCACTGAGTCAAGAAACAGAATATTCTATGACAACATGGAAAGTATGTGTGTGTGTGTGTGTGTGTGTGTGTGTGTGTGTCTGCCTAAGGAACCTGGATTAGTATGCCAAGGAATAGTAAGGAAACAGCTCTCAATCTTTTTTGTGGTACTGAGGACTGAACCCAGGGTCTCATGCATTCTGGTAAGTGCTATACCAACTTAACTATCCTCAAGCCTGTTTTGGCTGTTTATTTTGAGATGGTTGGGGGGAGGATCTCTCTAAGTTCCTCAGGCTGACTTTGAAATTGCTCGGCAGCCCAGCTGGCCTTAAACTTGCAAACCTCCTGCCTTGATCTCCCAAATAACTGAAATTATAGGCCTGTGCACCAGGCCTGGCTGGTCTAATTTTCCTAAAATCAATATATACCAACTTCCTCATGCTCCTCTCTGAAAAAAAATAGGCAAGACAATTATCCAGCATGGTTTCCACAACAATCCTTCTCATGCATGACCTATCTTTCTCCTAAAACCAAACAATCCACTGGAGGACCCCAAAGATGCAAAGGCACACCCAGAGACAACATGCTCAGGAAATTGGGATTCTTGACCCAAATGATGAAAGAATGGGAAATCGAAGTTTTTCACCCTACCCTTTGGACTTTCTCACTTACTATTTTTGTTCCACCCATCACTCTATGGTTATTCCCCTGAGCCTAACCATCACTTCGAATATACAACAAACAAACTTGGTAATTACATGTCAAATAATGGTTGATCCATGCTAAGTATTAGAGAACATGTCCTTGCCCTTCTCATGTCGTACTCCTGTTAATACATCTCTCACCCATGTTCCCTTCTCTAAATAATAGCATTACATATTGCTGACTCATATTCAATTTATGGCCCAGAACACTTTAGCCAATTCTTTTAGTACTCTTCGATGCAAATCACCAGGGCCTGTACATTTTATATACAGAGCTCACTTATTTAAATTTTCTCCTTCCAGTCTTCTTTCCCCCTTTTCATTCTCCTGAAGTATGCATTACCTATCCCTACAGCCCATTCACTTGATCATGCAGAAAGGTTTTTCAAAAAGACATCAAATGCCCTGTGGCCTTTTGATGTCATCACTGAGTCTCCTTTCCTATCTAATTAAAGGACAACACTCCAGTCTTCCTTGCTTCTGGTAGTGGGGGGAAAGTTCTATTTCACATTTGGAAGCCGCATCTCATTTCCTGCTTTAGCAATTCTGACCTACTCCTGTGAACCTTTCTACAAGTATTTGTCCTTGAAGTTTCGGCTTTCTCTGCGGCTTTTTTTTTTTTTTTTTTTTTTTTCTGTTACAGAAGCTTGTGTGGCTCCCTTAATAATTCAATTCGATTTTTTCCCACCTTCCCAAGCTTTATTTACATATATACCTGTTCTTCTTCCATTTTGCACTTGATAAAGTTCTGCTGGTGCATCTTAAGAAATCTCATGTTTATGTCGTTGACAAAGCGATAAAAGGACAAGCCTTGGTGAGCAGAAATGATGTCAGGAAACCATCGCGTCGCATGCCGAGAGTGAACACCATTAGACCCTCTGGTTTGGGGTGTTGCCATGTCAGTCACTGTGAGATTATCAATTCTCACAGGTGCATCACTTCGTGTGTGTTGGGGGTGTGGTACTGATGTCAGGGGAAGCTATACGTGTGGAAGCAGGAACTGTAGACGAGCTCTCGGGCCAGGGGTATAGCTCAGTGTACCGGGCTTGCCCAGCATGCACAAACCCAGGGTTTGATCTCCAGCAGAGAGACAGAGAGGGTGAGAGAGGGAAGGAAGTCTTCTGTATCTTTTCATAACTATTTGAGAGAAAAGTCGTCTTTTCTTCTTGTACTTAATCACTATTAATTCTTTTTTTTTTTTTTTGGTCTCATTTTGTGTCATATTAACATAGGATCCCTTGTGCCTCTCTCTAGAAAATAGGAAGAACAATTTTACTGTGAACCTGAACTTGCTGTATAAAATAAAGTCTATTGCAAAAAGGAAGAAGAAAGAAAGCTAAGAAATGTCATACTGACATAACTGGTTTTCAATACTAAAGAATATAAAGTTCCTCGTATCTGGAATATTTTTTCCTTTAAATCTTCAATGGTTTCTTTCCCTAAAATATTTCAAAGAAAGATATTCTGCATTATTTCCATCTACGCAGTCTAGAATGTGTCTTGACCACTCATTTTTCTGTTCTTAAACTGAATTTCCCTATTTGCCACCTGAGCCCATTTCCTCCTATAGTAGCCACAGCACAGTAACAATGAAAACTAAATTGACACTATTTTTTTTTATTTTGTTTTTGAGGTAGGGTCTCTCTCTGGCCCAGGCTGACCTGGTACTCATTCTGTAGTCCCAGGCTGGTCTTAAACTCGCAGTGATCTGCCTAGCTCTGCCTCCCAAGTGCTGGGATTAGAGGCATGCACCACCATGCCAGGCACTATTCATTTTTTTAAAAAAATTAGTTATTTATTTCAGAGAGAGAGTATGGGCATACCAGCAACTAGAACAATTCCTGAGAGACAGTAAGTCAGAAATCTAGGGGATGGTTAAGTAATGAAATAATCTTTAGTCTTTTTTTCCTTCAAGCATACAAATTACACATCCAATGTATGAGAATCTATGGGAATAGATTGCTTGGAACTCAAGTCTTTCTCCTCAGAAATCTCACAAAAAGCACTTGACTTTATAATAACAATGCAGTCTGGACATTTCTATCATATCATAGTTTTCCAAGACATACATTAGACGTAGGAAAAGCAATTTGCAGCTCATAATTTTCAGAGGAAAAGTTTGCCTTGCCCACTACTCTTTGCAAAGTCAAAAAGACAGCCCTTGGTAGGGCCCAGAAAGGACTAGAAAAATAATCATTCTGGGGTGAGTGTGGCAAAATCTAGGAAAGCAGAAGTGTGGTGAGAAGTGTGGTCACACTGGGGAAGCTCCTGGGACAATGTTCTTCTGCTCTGTCCACAGCTGGTCTTCCAGGGAATGGAAAACCCAAATTAGCAAATCAGAAACACAGTCAACCTCATCTGAGGTCCCATGTGGTCTGGAATAAAATTCTGATGAGGAAAATAACTATCTATGGTATACAGAGGTGGTTTTATAAGCATTCCTGTTCTCTTTTAGGTTGCTCAGATGTGGTGGTGCATGCTGTGACATTCATGAGTCAAAGGCAGAAGAATCACAAGCTTGAGGACAGCCTAGGCCACATACCAAGACCCTATCTAATTAAAAACGCTCTTCTTCTAGAAAACAAAGCTCCTACTAAGTTTCCCCACCATGAAAAACTATGTGAGGAGCTGAGGAGATGGCTGAGTGTTTAAGGAGCTTGCTTGCAAAGCCTACTGGCTGGGATTCAGTATTCTAGCACCCACATAAAGCCAGACCCAAAGTGGTACATGCATCTGGTGTTCATTTGCATAGCATGCATGTGCACACACACACACACAAATAAATAAATAACATTTTTAAAAATGAAAGAATAATAATGATGTCATCTACTTAGCAATTATTCACTCACACATATGGTTATTTATTTTAAAAATGATCCACAAAAGTTGCCTTCTCTTATATGGCCACAGTGCTGAAGAAACAGCACTGGAGTGGTGGTGAAGGGCATGGTTGGAAGATGTGATGGCCAGCCTCAGAGAACACAGGTTCTGCATTACTTAAGCAAATCTAAAACATAATTTCTCTGGTGTTCTTGTTGAAAACCATGTTGCTTTTCATCCAAGCATCCAACAGCAGGCAAACCATCTAAAGAGAAATGATTGGATCATTTCTTTGACCATGGCCACAGAGAAGTAATGGTTCTCCTATGATCTTACAAAACAAACAGCTCCAAGCCAGGCATGGTGGCGCACGCCTTCAATCCCAGCACTCGGGAGGCAGAGGTAGGAGGATCGCCGTGAGTTTGAGGCCACCCTGAGACTCCATCGTGAATTCCAGGTCAGCCTGGGCTAGAGTGAGACCCTACCTCCCAAAACCAAAACTAAAAGAGAGAGAGGGAGAAAAACAAAGCAAACAGTTCCATTACACACATTGGTATTGAAAATGTTTGTGTGTATGTGAGAATTTGAGTTATTTGTTCATTAATGAAGGGCTTCTGGGTATAGGTTTTGTAAATCATTTTAAAAGGCAGGAATGAGCTGGAGTGATGGCTTAGTGGTTAACGCACTTGCCTGTGAAGCCTAAGAACCCAGGTTCAATTTCTCAGTACCGACATAAAGCCAGATGCACAAGGTGGTGCATATGGCTGGAGTTCTTTTGCAGTAGCTTGAGGCCCTGGTGTACCTAATCTCTCCCTCTCCTCTCTCTCTCTCTCTCCCTCTCTCTCTCTCTCTCTCTCTCCTTTCTCTTTCTCTTTCTGTCTCAAATAAATAAATAATATAAAAGGCAGGTCTGTATTTTCCAAAAATGTTCCGTTTAAGTAAAATTGCCTATTCTCTCTTTGTGTTAGACTTTGTTACAGTCCAAATCATTCCAATTTTGCAACAGAAATTAAGCACAGGATCTCCTAATTGAGACAAGTTCTCACCCTGTAGCCCAGGATAGCCTTAAGCCCATGGTAGGACTTCTTCCTCAACTTTATGTGTTGACATTACAGGTATGAACCACCAACCCTAGCTTTTCTGCCACTCTTTTGACATACAAATACAAAACCAAGGAAAGCAGGACACAGACATCAGAAGCCTTACACAGGATCCACTCCAACCTGCCGCCAGCCATCACGCACTGCAGAAGTGGGACTAATGCAAAGCGCATTTCCCTGGCTCAAAGCAGATTCACATGGTAAACACTCCAAGTCCTGCCTGTGCTGTGTGGACAGGGTGATGCTGATTTGCTGTGCAGATTCAGGATGCAGATCATGGCCCCAGAACTAGTGGTATTGGAGCCAGCAACCCGATCCCAGATTTTGGCCCAACGTAGATATTTCTTAACTAGCAGTAGAAGCAGTGGCTTCCTAACCCAAACTCATGACTAAAGTAACATGATCCTGTGACCAGTAGTGGCGTCCTGGGACCTGCTAATTCTCCAAGGTCCCTCCTATGTCAAGGCCACTTCGGGCTGTCCTTCTGGAAGCTGAGACAGGCCCACTTGGAGCTTGTTCCTCAGATCCTTCCAAACACGTCCCCTAAGTTATCTCTTTCTTCAGTAAAGAACTACAGTAGTGATTTCTCTTGCATGCAGCTAAACACCGACTGGTCGCCACTCCTCCACCCAGGAGTTAGCTGTGAAAACCCAGTACCCTCTGCTTTTGCCATAGGCAGAGTCTTATCTAAACAAGACTTTGTATGGTATTTCAAGGATTTTTATTTTATGTTACTTTAACGACTCCTTAAAAAGAACATAAAATTCCTTTTACACCTCCTTGTCCTCTCTCCTCCATTTTTAGTCATCCTCCATTTCCTGGGTCATGGCGAGTTCCTTGAAGGAGACATGTTAATGTGAGGGTCATAAAAACAAGACGTGTCTTGGAAATATTGGATAAGGGAAGGCTGGGTGGGGTTGGGTGAAAGTAAGAAATTCTACTTTTTATTTAAATACAAATTATTTTGTTGTAAAAAAATCTCTGCCTCCTATCCTTTTTTTAAGACAGAACACCAGCAATAATATGGTCAAGCTTTTCCACACTGTGGGAATAAAATACTTAGCTCTCTCCTTCCTTCTCTATTTTATTTTGTTTTGCTCATTTCCTTATGATCGAATGTCACTACGTGGCCTGGCTAGACTCAAACACCCAATCCTCCTGCCTCCCTTCCTCGCTGTTGGGATTATGGGCATGTGCCACTATTCCCAGCTCCCATCTCTGTAATTTTTAAACTGATTATCAACTTCCACAATGTAGTACAAAGTTATTATAATAACAGTGATAACACTCCTGTTTGTTGAGAGCAACACTATTATAGTTCAATAATTACTTTTAAACCTTACATCACCAATTCCTTTCTCAACATTGAAAAAAAAAAAACTCAGACATAAAAAAAAAAAAGAATATTGTTCAGCGTTTTACTTCTAAAACTAACAATCCTTCCGGTACCTTCATTCAGTTATTTTATTTTATTTATTTACAAGATAGAGAGGAGAAAAAGAATGGGTGAGCCAGGGCCTGTTGACACTGCAAACGAACTCCAGACACATAGACCACTTTGTGCATCTGGCCATATGTGAGTACTGCGGAATTAAACCTGAACCATCAGGCTCTGCAAGAAGGTGCCTTTAATCATGGAGCAGATCCAGACTCTTGGTTCTTAATGAGATCATTTTTGAGCATTCTAAAAGGAAGGATTGGGCCACGCAGGGAGACACACCTTCTGTAACGTGTGGGGGGGGGGGACAAGAAATTTGGTGTTCTACAGAATGCAGCCAGCTGTGCCCATTGCCGTTGCTCAGGAGACTTCGTGTGGCTATCTCTCTAAGCATCAGGCACACATCTCCTCTTTAATATTTTTCATGTACGTGTTGGTATGTACACACATCAGGGACTTGCCACTGCAAACAAATGCCAGGCACATGGGCCACTTTCTGCATCCAGAAACACATGTGGAGCTGAGGAATGGGACCTTGGCTGGCAGTCTTTGTAAGCAAGCACAATTAATCCCTGAACCATCTACCCAGCCCCAACCCACACTGCTTTCTATCTTCCCACTGGTCTCTCCTAAGTGAAGACCACGGGAATAGACTGTGCTGTGCTACTGAGTCCAGCTTGCAGTCCTACAAGAGTATTCCTACTACCGCTAGGGATTCTCCCTTCCCAGTCGTCAGCTCTCAGCCCTTTGGAATGGAACCATTGGCTGACAACCATCTCACCAGGGTCTAACCCTCTCGCAGGATGAACTCAATGAGTTGTTGATGAAGGAGTGTGAAAATCTGTCCTCTAAGACAGTCCATAGGGCTGTCTCAGCTACAAAGCTTCTCTGATGTCAGCCATAGCACAGCCTAACTTCTTCCCAATCCCTCCCCAACAGTTCTCAAAGTCAAAAGTACAGCCTAATAAACTCCCTGTCTGTAAGTTGCCCATGCTCTGGCAAATAACTCCCGATCTATGCTCATGCCAGCAACCCTAATTAAACTCAGTGGGTCACCAAAAAAAGAAAAAGAAAGGAAAGAAGGAGAGAGAGAAAGAAAGAAGAAAGGAAGAAAGGAAGGAAGGAAGGAAGGAAGGAAGGAAGGAAGGAAGGACGGAAGGAAGGAGGGAACGGGCCAAAAAGATGGTTTAGTGGTTCAGGCACTTGCCTGTGAAGCCTAAGGGTCCATGTTTGATGCCCCAGATCCCACGTAAGCCAGACACACAAGATGATGCATGCACAAGATCACACATGCGCACAAGGTGGTGCACACATTTGGAGTTCACTTACAGTGGCTGGAGGCCCTGGCATGCCAATTCTCTCTCTCTCTCTCTCTCTCTCTTTCTTGCTCTCACTGTCATTCTCACTCTCACTTTTGCTCTCTCTCATTAAAAAAACTCTAGTCTGTTGGGCTTGAAAAAGAAAGAAAGAAAGAAAGACAGAGAGAGAGAGAAAAGAAGGAGAAGAGAAGGAGGGAGGGAGGGAGGGAGAAATGCCATGTGTGGTTGCATGCGCCTTTAATCCCAGCACTTGGGAAGCAGAGGTAGGAGGATCACTGTGAGTTCTAGGCCAGCCTGGGACTACAGAGTGAGTTCCAGGTCAGCCTGTGCTACAGTGAGAACCCCTCAAGAAACAGATCTGATGCCAGATCTGGGTCACCCCTCTCAGCGAGCAGTTGGCCAGGGAGATCCATGAGGACATTGCCAAGCACTTGGTTACCTGACAGACTTCAAAGATAAGGCCCTATTGCTGAAGATGCCACAGGCTGCTGTCTCAGGACACCGAGAGACCATGTGGTAACCGAGAGGAAAGTCAGTCCTCTCCTAGAAAACCCTCATGGTGCTGAATGTGCTTTGGGAGTTACTGGGTAATAATGGTCACCAACAGAATGAGTTAGCAGGAAACCTTGCAAGCCATGTGTCTACCAGCAGTACAAGAAGTACACACTTGTGCAATAGTGGCACACAGCCTTTGTGGGTAACCAACTGCCTCAGATTGGATGTGAGGCCTGCCCAGTGGGAGAGAATTCATAACTGATACAAGAAACCAAGTCAGGGGCCCTTAGCCAGGAAACTCACATCCCCCAGAGAGAAGCCCCATTGTTCTCTGGACAAGCTGAATGGGTACCCTCATCAAAATGTCTCTCAAACTTCTATGCATATCCTCCTTAATCAAAGATGCTCTCGTCCTTGGTTAGAGAATCTGTTTTTCTTTACAGATGGAAGAGAATACTGGGAGATCCAAGATCCACCAATATGACAAGAAAAGACAGCCAACTGCTCACCATGAAATGTGCCATCTCTACCACATTAACCAGGGTCCAGAAGAAACTGTGGAGGAAGCAGCAACACTAGTATTTCTCCCAATGTTAGCCTGACAACCACCTCCAGGGAGACAGCAACAAACACTATGGTGAACCAAAACACAGCATGGAAGAAACACAGAGGTTATAGAAAAGTCAACATTAAAAACAAACTGCTAACACACCAGCCCAGGCTAAAAGATTGTTGTGGAAAGTGGGGGTGGGGGTAAGATTGTAAGAACCACAGGGTGGGTAGAAATATCCTAAGACACAGCCCCACTCCACCCCCGGCCCAGAGAATGACAGAGGCCCTAATTACCCCATAGTGAACACCAAGGACCCTACTGAGGAGGGCCCTCAGGGAAATGGGGACAAGGGAGAGGGGATGTAAGACTATAAACCATGTAAAATAAATAAACAAATAAATAAGGGCTGGAGAGATGGCTTAGCAGTTAAGGTGCTTGCCAGCAAAGCCAAAGGATCCAGGTTTGATTCCCCACTACCCACATAATCCAGATGCATAAGGTGGCATCTATGTCTGGAGTTGTTTGCAGTGGCTGGAGGCCTTGGAGTGCTCTCTCGCTCTCTCTCTCTCTCTCTCTCTCTCTCTCTCATAAATAAAATATTTTAAATAAATAAATATTATTAATTTTATAAAGGAAATACACCAAGGGAATTATGATCATGGTATAGTGTTTCTATTTATGGAAGTTGTCAATAAAAAAAAGTTTTTAAAAGACATCAAAGCAGAAGTGGAACTATTTGGGAAAGGTTATGGTTCAGCAGGAAGAGGAAGAGGAAGAGGATAAGACAAGGTAATAGAAGTAATTGTGACCAAAAGGCATTATATCTCAGGCCTTTAGTCCCAGAACTCAGGAGGCTGAGCTAGAAGGATCACTATGAGTTCAAGGCCAGCCTGGGACTACAGAATGAGTTTCAGGTCAGCCTTGGCTAGGGTGGGACCCTACCTCAAAAAAAAAAAAATATATATATATATATATATGTATGTATGTATGTATATATACATGGCTGGAGAGATGGCTTAGAGGTTAAGGCACTTGCCTGAAAAGACAAAGGACCCAGATTCAATTCCTCAGGACCCACATAAGCCAGATGCACAAGGTGACACATGCATCTGGAGGTCGTTTGCGGCAGCTAGAGGCCCTGGTATGTCCATTCTCTCTGTCTCTCTCTCTCTCTCTGTCTCTCTCTCTCTCAGCCTCTCTCTCTCCCCCTCCCTCCCCCGCCCTCTGTCAAAGAAATAAATTAATATAAATAAAATATTTAAAAAATTAAAAATATATACATATATATTTATATAAAATTATCAAAAAATAATTAATTTTTTAAACTCCCTTGCTGCTAGTCTTAGACTAGGCATCCATGTCCTAGGCACATAGTTTAAATGTGCCCCTCCCTGAAAAACTCTACATTAGAAACAATTCCTAATGCAGCAATGTTGAGAGGTAAGACCTGTAAGAGGTGATGATAAATGAATTAATGCCATGGTCCTAAGAGTAGACTAGTTCTCATGAATGTAGTGCCCTTATAAAGGGTGAGTTTGGCCCCCTTCTCCCTAAAGTGCATGTTTTCTGACTCTATCACTTACAGGTCCAGTAGCCCGTCAATCTTGGACTGTATCCTACAGAACTGTGAGTCAAATAACTCATTTCTTTATAAGCCCTCCACCTCTGGGATTCTGCTACCTCTGTGAAATCTGAACTAAAACTCCAGGGAGTCCAACCTAAAGCGTCTTCTTTCACAGATGTAAAGTTCAAATTTGTTTCGCATCTGCTCAAGCTACTAAGCACAACTACAGGGCACATTCAGCACATAGCCAGTGCCGGTGCCTGGCTCATTCAGCAGGGTGGTCTACACTGAGTCCCAACAGTACATTGGAGCCATCATCCCCTCCTTTCTAGCTCTTTCACTGGTGCTAACCTATCCAGTAGGCTCAAGTTAACAAATATTCAAATAACAACTTCCTCAGGCCCTGGTTTGGTACTGGTCTTGTGAAGCCTGGCTCCGCTCACTTAGGGTGAGTCCTTTCCTAAGAGATTCCCTGGTACCTTATGTAAATAGACTCCTGCCGGTTTCTCTGGACCCCAGCCACAGACACAATCCTGTGCTCATCTGACATAATCTGCCATTTTAGTATAATTTTCCAGTAGGAAGTTAGCATCAATATTTGGCTTCTGAGCAGAGAAGAGTCTAAATCTGTCTAGGCTAAAGAAATCCTAAGGGCTGGAGAGATGACTTAGTGGTCAAGGCACTTGCCTGAAAAGCCTGAGGTCCTAGTTTCAACTCCCCAGAACCCACGTAAACTAGTTGCACACAGTACTTCATGCATCTGGAGTTTGCAGTGGCTAGAGGCCCTGGTATGCCCATTCTCTCTCTCTCTCTCTCTCTCTCATACATAAATAATTTTTTTAATTTCAAAAATATTGAACAACTCCTAATTCTCTTTAAACCCAAACAAATAATCTTAGCACAGAATTCACTCACTTGAGGAAAAATTCTACTTTTCTGCTGTCTAGCCTGTATACCACGCAGCTTCCCGGAAAGGAGGACATCCCAAATTTGCTAAGCACAGCCCTCGTTCTCTGGTGGCCCATGGAGCATTGTGGGAGGCCAATTTCTGACACCAGGCTCACTTTCCCTGAAGGAAAGTCAGTGGAGCTAAGGCAGAAGCAGGAGAGAAGAGCAAGCAGGGGGGTGGGGGCGGTGTGGACAGGGGCTGTCTCATATCCCACCACTTCCCATTGTAGATCATAAATCCGTGCTGTGGTTCTTGTCCCAGATAGAGGGCAAGTCCTGCTTTCCATCTTGGTTCTCAGCTTGTGAGGGCAGATGGCTGTGTGTGTGTGTGTGTGTGTGTGTGTGTAGTTTCATGCACTAATGAACAAGATAAACTACGTCTCAAAGGAGACCCAGGCCTTTTCCCAGGAAAAAAAAAAAAAAAAAAAACTTACTTCTGAAAAAGTCCAAGATCAGCTCTTGTAAATTCCGTAAGTCAAATTCTAACCCTAAGACAGTTATCAAATGGACATGTTCTCGTTAAAGCTGTGTATCAGCTATAAAATGATTCTCATGATTATAGTACATATCAAAGATGGTTTTCGTTGAGGAAGAAAATGGCTGCATACAGCAACAAGAAGGCAAAAAAAAAAAACTATACACAATAATTTCTCATAGCAATTGAATGGAAATGCTATATAATGATATTACTCATAGTTACTATGCATTGAGTGCTTTGTGCTAGGAATTATGCTACATTGCTTATATTATGTGACTTAATTCTAATGGATAGATTATAGTGAAGGAATTAGGTCCTGTTTGCAGGTAAAAAAAAAAAATGGAGACTTTGAGCTGGGCGTGATGGTGCACATGCCTTTAATCCCAGCGCTAAGGAGGCAGAGGTAGACAGATCACCATAAGTTCGAGGCCACCCTGAGACTACATAGTGAATTCCAGGTCAGCCTGAGCTAGAGTGAGACCCTACCTCGAAAAAAAAGAAAAGAAAAGAAAATGGAGACTTTGGAGGGGCTGTCGCAGGTACCACCACCAGAAAGTAGTAGTAAAGAGAATCCCAGTCCAGATGACTCAGAAGGCCATCACAGCGCTGAGAAGAAGTGACCAGAGTGCTCAGCACTGCAATATCTCTATCACACCTTCCAAGGCTCAGGGTCCGTTGCAGAAGAGGTGGCAGAAAGAATGTAAGAGCCAAAGGAAGGGTAGGACTCCTTACAACGTGCTCCCCCCAGACACAAAATGGCCTGGATATCCATGACCTCACAGTGCCTGACACTACCTACACAAGACCATCATGATAGGAGGAAAAGACGATGACATCATAATAAAAGAGAGACTGATTGAGAGGGGGAAGGGATATGATGGAGAGTGGAGTTTCAAAGGGGAAAGTTGGGGGAGGGAGGGAATTACCATGGGATATTGTCTACAATTATGGAAGCTGTCAAAAAGAAAAAAATTTTAAAGGGAAAAAAAAAAGAGAGAATCCCAGTCCAGCCTGTCTGACTCACTTCATCTCTACTTACCAGCCATCAAGTGTCTTCCACAGCTTTATGACACAAACCACAATAAACACCCTGCAGTCAGCTACACTTTCTCCTGCTGTTAGTGATTATACCTGGTCCGGGGACTTTCTAGGAAACCTGAGGATGTCATAACTTGGCACCTGGAGCCTCTTCTCTGAAGACACTCACTCCCCAGCCTGGCTTCTCTACAGATAAGATGCTCATCTGGCCATAACTCACTGCTCTCTCCCCTCGCGTTCTGTAAGGTTCATCTCAATTGTCAACACCATTGGCTCTAGAATCAGCAAGAAGTCAAGCGTCTGGGCTTATCTGCAAGGGGTTTTCTAAATCAGGCGAGTGGAGGAAGACACGCCCTAACTATGGGCAGCGCAGTTCCGCCAGCTGGGCTCCTGGGCTGAATTAAAGGAGATGGTGAAAATGTATTCTTCACCCCCACTTCCCGACTGTGGAAACTGACTGACTAACACACATCCAAAGTCTGGGGAACATGGCTTTGTCAGAAGTTCCAAGCATACCTGCCAGCCTTCTACCCATTCTTAGTGCCAAAAACGAACCTCTTCGAAGTTGCAACTCATTTTTGCCTTCAGACCTTTCAATGTAAGCCTAAGACTTACTTGTCTTCAAGGCAGTGTATAAACTTTTTCTGCGGGCCTTCCTCACATGGCTCTATCTTCTGAGATCCACAGTAGACACTGAGCTGCAGCCACACACCACATCAGGATGTTTTTGTCAGCAACACTCAGCATATGTGACAATGATCCCATAAGATTACATCACCTGGTGACATCACAACCCTGGTTTGTCTACATACACTGTATAATGTTCATACAATGATGAAATCACCAAACAACACATTTCTCAGTACATGATTCTTTACTAAGCAATGCATGACTGTATTCACAGGGCATTTCTGAATTACGGCTGTTTCCTTTTAGGAAAGGAATGTTTGCACACAGCTCACCTCCATCCTAAAGTGGCTGTTTCCTTCATTATTCTACCCAGACTGGGCTGTGTCTACCCCAACCTGATGCTGTCTAGTGACTTAATTTGCCAACTATTCTAAGTAGAAAGCTCATGTACAAGAGATTTGTTTTGTAATCCTCTGTCCTTGGAGGATTTTATGTACAGAAAGTGCTCAAAAAATGAGTTTTACTTATAATGTATACAAAAACAAACACATGGGCTGGGGAGGCAGCTTAGCGGTTAAGGGGCTTGCCTGCAAAGCCTGAGAACTCATGTTGACTCTCCAGGTCCCACATAAGCCAGATGCACAGTGGTGCAAGCATGCAATGTCACACATGTGCACAAGGGGACACACACATGTGAAGTTTGTTTGCAGCAGCTAGAGGCTATGGTGCACCCATTCTCTTTCTCTCCCTCTCTCTCTTTCTCAAAAAATAAAAAAATTTTAAAAAACTGGGCATGGTGGCACACGCCTTTAATCCCAACACTCGGGAGGCAGAAGTAGGATTGTCATGCATTCAAGGCTGCCCTGAGACTACATAGTGAATTCCAGGTGAGACTGATCTAGAGAGTGAGACCCTACCTTGTAAAAACCAAGAAAGAAAGAGAGAGAGAGAGAGAGAAAGGAAGGAAGGAGGAGAGAGAAGGAAAGAAGAAAGAAAGAAAGAAAGAAAGAAAGAAAGAAAGAAAGAAAGAAAGAAAGAAAAGAAGAAAGAAAGAAAACCTTGCCTCTAAAAGGCCTCTCTTACCTTGGTTTCCCTAAGACTTCACTGGGGACTTCCCTAGGCTGAACACTGAATTTATGTCTTGGGAACATGCTCAGCTTCTGGTGAACCAGAAGATAGACTTTATATTATACCACTCTGCTATATGTGGACCCACTTAAAGGTCGTCCCCCACCTTGCAGCCTTGCAGGGGAAAACAGATATCACACATGTATATTTATCCTTCCCCTCCTCCCCCCAACGAAAACACCAAATAGAATCTAACATGACAAAGTTAGAAGCATTACCAAGTCCAAGATAAATTTGGAAATACCTGAGCCCCAGGCCAGGTATGATGGCCTGTAATACCAGCTCTCAGGAGGCTGAGGCAGGAGAATTTCCATGAGTTCCTATCCAGCCTGGGTACAGTATGAGATCCTAGCTCAAAGAAAAAACAAGCATTAGCCCTAAAGCTTTCTCTTCAATTTCCTAGTAAAGAACTTCATGATTACATCAGGACTCCTGGAAGATGCAAAGGGGAGGAGGACTGAAGGCAGGAGGGAGCCAGACCCTCAGGATGCATCATCTTACGTCAGTGGGCTCAGAAGCAAGCTGAGCCAGTATGATTTTAGCAGCACACTGCACATATGTTTTAAAAAAAAATCAATTTTTCTTATGATCCAAAGGGTTAAGGAGAGGTCACAGGCACCATTGGAGAGCCTGAAAGCCAGATATTATTTCTGAGGGCCCACCACAGCCTGGTGATCAGCTCAAAAAAATCACAGTCATTCAAGATGATGTCTTACATGTACTGGCTTCTCTGTAAAACGAATTTACCTTTTCATTATTATTTACTGAGTGAGCCAGTATTTCATTTGTATGGATTTTATCCAGCAACTAGGGGGGCAAACACAGAAAATCTAATAAAAAGATGAAGCCTCTGTATGATATTTGAAGTCTGTATCCAGCTTTTGGAGGTCACATTTCTGTCTTTTTGATGATGCTCATTTTAGAAAATGGAGGGAAAAGGATGCCTATGGAGACATGCTTGTTCTGTATTCCAACCAACAACAAATTTGATCTAACAAGTGTGGAGATACACTTACCAGGAGGGGCAGCATCAAGGTAGTGGCAAAAATGAGATGAAAAGCTCACAAGCAAGGCGGCCTTGTTAATTCATCTAAGTGGTAATTAGACTCATGTCTGCCTGGCATGGACTTCTCCACTCTACAAACTCAGGACAGGTGGTGGGAAGATGCCGCAGTTGAATTGGGCATGTTACACCATCGTCCTTGGAGAACACTGAACCCCAGAATGCATGTTCATGAGCAAGTCCCCTCCTCTTCAAAGAGAATACCGCTAAATCCCCAGCCTTTTCATTTCTCATTATCATCTGGTAACTCCTGAGTATGGGGAAGCTCACAATTGAGCATCTAGCAAACAGTACGATTGCATTATGCTAGGCCTGGATCAGAGTCTTTAAAGTGTTTAAGAAGCCAGGTGTGGTGGCACACGCCTTTAATCCTAGCACTTGAGAGGCAGAGATAGGAAGATCACTGTGAGTTCGAGGCCAGACTGAGACTACATAGTGAAATCCAGGTCAGCCTGGGCTAGAGCAAGACTCTACCTCGAAAATGAAAACAAAATAAAAAGTGGTTAAGAATTAAAATCTGCTGGGGGTTGAGGGCATGGCTCTGTGCACAAGCAGGATGACCTAAGTTCAGATCCCCAGGACCCACATAAAGCAGGACTCAGTACATGAGTGTCTGTATTCCCTGTGTTCCCACAACACCATCGGAGGCAGAGACAGGAGAATCCCCAGCCTCACATACACAGCAGTGAATGAAGAGACCCTGTCTCAAGCAACGTGTTATCCTCTGACCCCCGCACACATGAAATGGTACGCACTGCCCAATCTCTTACCCTCTCTCATTCTTTCTATCTCTCTCACACACACATATTAAAAAATTAAAATCTCTTGTGCAATAATGTCCAACCTGTGAAGTCCAAGAATTGAGGCCTCACTACAAAGTATCTATATCTCTATTTTACAGATTTCCAACTAAAACATGTCAAATAGTCTAGTTAAGGCTCTGGGTTTGAACCCTAGTATATAAAAAATAATGAATAAAATAAAATTACTATCATATGAAACTCTTAAACATTAGCAAAACAACAGAGTATTCATGTTCAAAAAGCTAGAAACTCCCTGACTCTTGAGGAGAGTGTGGGGGAAACTTAGGGCCCAGAATTTGTCCTGCCACAGACACTAGCTTTGGGATCATAAGCAAGTCACTTGTCTTCTTTTTTTACTTATTAACTAAATATGTGACAGAGAAAGAGGGAAAGAGAAAGAATGGGCACACCAGGGCCTCCAGCCACTGCAAACAAACTCCAGATGCTTGTGCCCCCTTGTGCATCTGGCTAACGTGGGTGCTGGGGAATTGAACCTGGGTCCTTTGGCTTGGCAAGCAAATGCCTTAACTGCTAAGCCATCCCTCCAGCCCCTTGTCTTCTTTATTGTTGTTGTCGTCATTTTTTTTTTTT